>DWDX01005241.1:0-10715 GCA_018245675.1 Agara michaeli | reverse complement strand
GTATGCATGAACAGTCGGGTTTGCAAGGACAGAGATATTTGGCACGCGGTGCTTTCTACCTACCCCGTTAGGGACCTGCCGTGACGGTATGTTGTTGTTGTTGTCTATACCTATATAGGTATATAAAGTATATACTTTACAAGACTAACTAGGTACCAGTAAATTGCCTTGACTTTGGAGGGTATATTGCCCATAAGAGCGAACAGCGCATGTAGCATATACAAAAAAAATACATAACAATATCTAAATAATATTGTTAAGTTACTTGAATATAATGCATTAACCTCATTTAAATCGATAACGACATACCAAGTAGGCAACGGTACAAATTTGAAACTAACAACATTATTTCAAGATATAAAAAGTTGTTATCTTTCAAATAAAATATTCCACGAAAGCTTATCATTCAATGCTTCTATTATCTCCACGTTTAGTTAGTTTTTTTTGTTGAACATAGGTATAAGGGCATAAGGCTATATTGTGCCACGCTGTCAATATGCGGACTGAAAGTTTTTACACGCCGCAGCGAGCATTATGGGGAAGCAGTGTGCGGAGTGCGAGTTCAACAAATATGTATACCTATTCGAATGAGGGAACGCCAAACGCGGCGAGAAGCGAGCGTGAGTTCCTATGACATTTACGTATCGAATGTCAAATTTTGTGATTCGTACTCTCTGAGCTCTTGAAACAATCAACCACGTTAGATAATGTTCCCACTGACAAGCGCCGTTGAGTCGCACTAGCAAAATTAGATTCCAATTACTGACACTAGAGCTAGCGATGTTTCAATTCCGTACAGATTGTAGTTTACGCTAACGCGATCGAGTAGATAAGAAAACTCGCACTAGGCACACGGGTGTTTCGGAAGTTCGGAAGTGTTTGATTCCATAACATCTGCATATATCGTTCGTAGATCCGAAGAGTGATCGGTTCGAGATGGCTCGTTATTATTTCCGTTCACAATTCGTCTCGGACGTGACTCGAACGGGAACGTTGACGTAACCGGTTGCGAAAACACGTAAACACAAAAGTGTAGTGTCAGTCAGTGGAGTGGGTCACACGATTTTGAGAGCACCACGAAAATTTCCTCATTGTCCGTTTCACTTTTAATTTATAGGGCTGTCAAATGTCGTAATTATTATTATTTTTTGCACTAAAATCTAATACATATATACTATACATAATTTTTCACAAGTTTTATCATTAACTCGCTTAATAGATTGTAAAGTTTCATAAGAAGCGTTTAGAAAATTTTATCAATACCTAAATAAATTAGAACATCGAGCGTAATTATACAAAACGGCAGCAGCCCTATAAAGTCTTAATCACATTAAACTTGTAAAGTAAAAAACGCCATTGTCCGTCGTTCAGCACTGTGTAATTGTCTCAACCGAAGTTTTGAACTCATAGATGAGCTCTTAGAATAGCCAAAAGATAATCCAATAGCAAGATAAATTTATTACAAATATACATAACTTGTTTTATTATTATTTTAAGTGTACCTAGTTTTTAACTCAGTATGTTGACAAAACAAACTTTCTTCCTTTAAGCTTGTACAACATTTGTATCGCGTCTGTAGTAGCTCGTTTAAATAGACATATTTGCGACGTGTATGCATGAAGGATGAATATAAAACTGAGACAACATGGAAACTGTGCAGTTAAATATTCATAAGCCATTGTTACATGGTTGCGCCGCGGACGGCGGCTGTTTGCTCGCGTTCGACGAGGTGGTGGCTTCCTCGTCGTACAGGCTTGTGAAGCTTGACTCACAACATATCGTACGCGACAGGCGCGTGATAGCACGGACACGTTTTTCTTAACCCTTTCGTAGTTCCACTGCTATCTCCTAACATGCGCTAGATGGCCATCGGGGGGGTTTTAGTGGGTAGAAATCCCACATGCCCCGAACTCCTCCCCAGGAGTCCGCGGGTATTTTTGGAAGATTTCCCCCTCGAAAAAAAAAAAAGTTCCACTGCTAGACACGGATCTCCTATCATAGTGACATGGGTTTTAGATCACACTTCACCACACTGGCCAAGTGCCGATTGGCAGACACCTCTGAAACAATATTTTTTATAATACACTGTTAACTGTGTGCAGGTTTTCTCGAGATGTTTTTCTTCGTCGTATTTATTTTTCATACTTTATTTAATTTCGAATTCGGAAGCATATTTTCAACCTCACATTGCTTTCACATACCACAAATTTCTGACAAAACGTAGAAGAATTTATAGTAAAGATCTCATTTTTTGTTCTGGCAACCCCAGTTGCATTCGACAAGTACGCGAACATCGTGCACAACGTTCAGCAATCAGTTCAATGCAATTGATCTTGTCCAATCAATGTCGCTTTAAACGGCTCAGTGATTGCCGTGATTCCATTTACACCTGCTCAGCTGCTCAGGCTTTATACGATGATATATGGATTGTGATCGATAAGTTATAACTGTATTGAACTGTATTAGTGCAATTCATAAATGAGAAACGTTAAGATGCGAAGAAATAAAATATCCTTATTTTTCAATGATCACGAATTCCCAAATTCTAATGAATGATCCAAAGAAATATTTTATAGATTTCCCGGAACACTATGATATGGGGCTCTTCAAGAAAGGCGCAAAAAGAGCTCCCCTTCAAAGCCGGCAACGCACTGGCGACTCCTCGGATGTTGCAAGTGTCCATAGGCGACGGTGACCACTTACCATCAGGTGGCCAGTCTGCCTGTTTGCTAGGCCTAATTAGCAATATTATAGATAAACTTAAAATTTAAAGAATATGATAGATAATGGGCACATTCTAGAGGGTACGCTGTCGAATGGTAAAAACTTGTTTGAACATAATGGGTACAGTGACCTATATATTAAATATTGACACGCTCGTAGCTATGAAGTGGTAGCAGATTGCAAGCCATACGTATAGATAAGTCGGCAGCACGTATAGGTCGGCGGTAATGGCAAATTCTCACGAAAGTATTGCTTCGGAGGTTACGTCAGCCGGTTTTTACCGTAAGGTAACGAATAGTAAAATATCATCGGATACCTTAAACACTGTTTGAAAACAATCGATACACGATTTGAGCGTTACCATCACCACCTATCCGTATTGTGCCACGCACAGACACGCAGAGGCCCGTGTAAAACAGTACAACGAAATGCGGTTGCGGACACATAAAAAAATGACAGTAGAATAGGTATCCGTCAACATCTATGACTAGAGGCGGATTTAGGCATTCGATTTGTCCCGCCGTATACGGTATTCGTGTCGGTCACCGTGCAACTGTTTGTGAGCGATCGTACGGTTGAAACGCTCCGTCGATACCGGCGCGCCCATGACTCAGCGGTTTGTCTACGATCCGAGGCCAAAGGGCTTTGCATTCGCGCATGTGTAGAAATAATAACACGCTTACGACCACTACACATTACTGTGTAAACCGAGCTCCAAGATACGTCGTATTGAAAAATAAAACATACAGAGATGTTCACCATTTTTATTTAACAAAGCAAATATAGGACATTTATGGATTCCGAATGTATTTTTTATATACTTGAAAACGGAAATAAAATATCAACAGGCCGCATTCGTTCTTAACAATTACTGAACGCTAGCCGTGCCGCGCGGTGTCAGTCTGTCTGTTTGTTCGGGCCAATCTCCCAAATGGACCTATTTCGACAGTACTCATACTGGTAGGGTAGATAGCGGATGTTATAGCAAGTAACTTAGCTTACTTCTATTATAGAGGAAAAAAAACTACTCAAAAATAGTATTCGACGCGGATAAAACCGCCGGTATGTAACGTACCCGTCACGCGTCAAAAGCACTTGGAAAACAAAGGATGCGCTAATCAATAACTCTATTAATAAACATTACAGTGGCGAGTAATGTATAACAACAACACATTCGGCGCGCAACTATTGTGTCCAGTTGGGAATTTAAGACGCCTTCGTTCACCTAACACTCGAATTGCGAAGTGGCCAGTGATAAAACAATTCACGTGAATCATGATCTCAGTCAGCTACATACACTACGAGCGCGTTTCGAAATGCATATGCGATTTCCAGCGATTCCAGCATTTGTTTTCCGGCGTGTAATACTGGCGAGTCGCTTTTTTCTTCTTTGCAAGTGAAACTTCGGGAAGCACACGAATGAAAAAAAAAATCGTTCGCTTAACGGAAGCGAAGCGCTAAATACGCTTTATTTGTTTATTATCGATTTAACAATTCCGCGTTCGAATTGCCGACTGTTGTTTGCTAGTTCCGCCTTTTTAGTTTTTTTTTTTTTTCTTCGAACCGTATCGAAAGTAGCGCTAGACGATAGCGGCGTCGCGTCCACGACCACAATTTTCTAATCGGAATTGTAAATGATTATTCACCCCTTCCTCCCCATGTTGCAGCCGGTTACGGTCAAATGACCGCGCGCGGCATAATCACATAAACAACGTCGGTCCGCGGTCCGCGCCGCGCGCTGTTGACAAATAGCGCGAAGGTAAATACGTGCCGGGCGTGTGGTGGCCGGTGGTGACGGTGGCGGTAGTAGCAGTCGGCTGCCGTCTCTAATGGCGCGGAATGAGCGAATTGTGTTTATGTCTAACGCGGGTAATATTGTTTTCATTTGCATGCCGCGCAACGACAGCGGAACGTACTGCGACCACGCTGGTGTGCGTCTGTAGGATACTGGTTGATTAACTGAGTACTAAGTAAACTTGTTGATTACAGAATGAGTACACACTAAAAACCGGATATTCAGCGAACTAATTTAGATTTTTCATAACAGCTGGTAGGGTGAAGATAAAATGTATTAAACATTTCCTTATATTTTTTACCTTTATACTTACCAAAATAGTACGCGCACTGCTTTAAATAGGTACATCAAGTAGAAGGTACGCCTCGGGTCTTCATGTATATGATACCTATTCCACCTGTATACCTTGAATTGAAAAGTAAACACTGCCGGCTTAAAGCAATAAGTACAGCCTTAGTGCCGCCATTGTCAAACACAAGTTTCCACTAACCCTCGGAACGACTAGAGTACATAAGATGTTGTCTTAAACGAATAATCCCAAGCGCACTGCTATAGAATACGACTTCATTACGTATGTTTTTTTCTGTTGTCATATTATTTCTTAATTTCTCGTTCTTACGGTGCGTACTCGATGTCACCTTGAACAGTTCCAGAATCTGGATAGCAGTGACGTCGGCGAGAAAATAAACAGATGTAAATTTGGAATACGCATTAAATTCTTTAGCGTTCAACACGCTGACGGACGGTTACGATGCGCATAAACATTGGAACAAAATCGACGATTTTCCAACAATCACGGAAAATTGCACGTTTGTCAGTTAGTACCGAAGCCGTGATGTGAATAAGAAAAAAAAAAACATTTTAAATTTAGAATTTCAATTGCCTTCTTTAGAATTCCGTACGCCGACAGTCAATTAGGGCAATACCTATGCTTTCACTGTCATGCGGAGTGCGGAAAGCGTGACAGTGACAGTATACGATGTGACAGTGACAGTGACAGTAAAAGCGCTGTCAAAGTAGTGCCATGGGGACACAATCCGCGGGCGTGCAGCGATCATGGTAACACCGCGGCCGATGACTGAGTGGAATAGAAACCGGACGCGATGGCGCGTGACGCAGCCACATCCATGTAAAACATGACGTATATAGCATAGCATATAGTGCTTAGACGATACGGTGTTCAGTGATATGTGCACAATTTTATATTTTAATATTTTGTATTGCATATGTTTTTGCTTGTAAATCATTACGAATAAATCTTTTTCTTTGTTTCTTTCTTCTATAAAGATGGGAGAAGAATTAGGAGTGCGACTCTAAGATTAGGACTTTAAATGGCTACACCGAAAACGACGTGTATGCATGAAGAGAGTGATGAATGTAGACACAAAGCACGTCGGGTTTGTAAGGACAGAGATATTTGGCACCCGGCGGTCCCTACCTACCCCGTTAAGGAAATGGCGTGATGGTGTAACAATAATAATAAAACATTAACCTTGCAGCCGGAATGGTTCGCTAAAATCTTTAAACACAATTTCTATTTCTATGTAAGACAATTCATGAACTTCTGAATAAACCAATTCGTGTTTTATAGATATACTAGCTTTTGCCCGTGACTTCGTCCCGCGCATATATTATTATACAAATGTTATTATACATATAAACCTTCATCTTCAATCACTCTATGTATTAAAAAAAACCGCATCAAAATCCGTTGTGTAGTTGTAAAGGTTTAAGCATACATAGGGACATAGGGACAGAGAAATCGACTTTATTTTATACTATGCAGTGATTGTATTAACCATTTAACTAAATGCTACCAGCGGTGCCCAAACTTCACTATTTAATCGTGTGACAAGTAAATATTGTTTCATATTCACCGCAAATTGTTGAAGACGATATCAAAGTTTATTTTTATAACAAATTAAATTGCAACATGGATTTTTTATATCAACGCTATTCAAGTCCCCAGTATAAAGAGATATACGCAAGCAGGTATCCCTCGAGGCTGGATATAAAGAGATAATTGAGATAATTGCGATTTTATCGCAGCGCATTAAGACGAGAAGAAAAACTATAACGTGTTAATGCAATCCATATTTTATGCAGTGTTAAACAAGAGCTCGCACGCCGAGCGGTAGGGAAACAATGTTGCGAGGAGGCTAGCGGGCGGGCGGCGGCGCGCGACGCGTCACCTCCGCGCGGACCGACCGAGGAAAGATACAAATCGCGGCGCCAAATTACAGCACGTCCACTCGACACGAGAGGATGAGGATCGAGCCGCAGATCCAACCAGGCGTGGCAAACAAACATCGGAGTCAAAGACACCACCGAACATCCATACACTTTCGGTTTCATGAAAACGAAAGCGGCGCACACACACACACACACACACACACACACACACACACCGTGCACGTCTCCCGCGCATCGCGAGCGAGACGCGGCCATTTTCGCCAAGATGGCGGCGAAAAAAAACATGATAAGCCGTCACGGCGGCGCGCTCCGGCGCATCCACCGGCCACCCAATTTGTCAAATGCAGCGGCGAGGTATGTTTTTACGTTCCGCCTACACGTTATATTTCACAAACAGAACAATTGAAAGTGACTGGATTACCAATGTTGTATCATTGTGCGGCTCTATCGTACATCGGCGATGATAAAAATATAAATTACATTGAGAGAGGGTACTCTTTTTCTATTAATGCCATATTTACGCCACAACAGCACGTGAGTTACGAGCTTTACCGTACGTTTTTATGGGGAAGACATCGTGGATAGTAACGGGAAAACGAAAAGCAACTAATATTAAATGTAAATTTGACTTTGGCGAGAACTGGCATTGGAGTATCTAATTAAAGAGGTCGATTGTTAAATCTTTGGTTTGTATCGCATCTTGAATAACGTGATAGGGCTGCGGTTAAGATATTCGGTTGCAATACGTTTATTTCATCTGTTCTATCGATTTATAGAATGCCATATTTTGTAATATAAGCCGATTAAAAATCGCACTATGTTTTTGTCAGGTCGATATATGAAGGACAATCGGTTAAAGGAATAACAATAGCTTTATCGGAAACTGTTGGAAAATTACTTTCATGTTTGGCGTCTGATTTAATAATCAGGCTCTCTAAGAGTCCAATCTCTGAATCGAGAGGCCGGTTACAATCCAGAAGAAGGAGAAACGAAACAATCGTGACTGTAACATCACCCAAAAAGCGGGACATCCCCAAGTTGAGATCTGCAAACGCTGGACGCGCGGTGAACCACGACAGCGAAACGCGAGCCCGGCACCTGACCAGAGGCGACCGCGAAAGTGTGGCCCACCTCACCTCTCTAATTACCGACTCGCCTTGAATTACTTCGATCTTCGTAATCCGATAAAAAGCCAACGGCCGACCGGTGAAACTCGTCTATAATTGCCGGTCGTTATTTGAATTATTATTTGAAAGCATTCGCGGCACGCCGATTGCATACATTCGCAGCTTTGAAAAGTATCGATTGCCGTTTCTATTTCGAGACGATTGAACGTCACCCGACGATATCGATGGTCGTAGTATCGATTCGTAATAATACGCCGTCGGCACGAAACGCGGAATCGCTGATAAATTATTGTTTCGTGCAATGTTTTACGTTGTTCATTATATGTATTATTGGTGGTCGAAATTCTATAACATATATCGATTATTCAGTTGACAAACACGGGAGCAAAAGTACTGCGAGTGTTATATTATGTCTCTGTCTTTTTATACATAATATACATATTATACAAAGGAAATAAGCAGTACCTTTGTGACGTCCTCTTTCCTATTCGGTGTGTATTTGTTATTTCTTTTGTGTACATAAACTAATAAATAAATAAATAAATAAAATAAAATAAAATACATATGTATGTGGACAATTGTCGAATCTACATATTAAAAATAAAATGTCTACCATGTTATTTTCAATTTAAATTTCTTACCGATTAGTCTCTTAAATAAAATTGATTCCGTATATGGCGCGTTCCACACGTGGCTAGTTTGATTGCTTTCACTATATATCCATGAATCAAAACGTTAAATATTTTATTGCGGACAAGTTGATTAACAAATCTAACGGACTCCAATTAAGAATCGTGGAGCGGCGATTTGTAAAAATTATTCGAGTACGTTTAAAATCGAATTAAATGATCCATGTTGCCCGGTACGTGTGTGCATTGTCTTTGATAAATGTTCTTGTTGTACGTTTTTGTGGGATTCTAATAGGGTTGTCAATCATCGAATCGAAATATTAAAAGACAAGATACCGCTTCGTATCAAGCTGTGATAATATTATGTGCATATTGTGCATAGTAAATATTATCTTCGGCATTATCTTAAAGTTACCACACAATTTGTTTTTAAAGCCATTTATTTTACACTGTGTGTCACGGGTCTCCTCTCACAATCAGGTTTAAGACCATTGTTTTCGGCGCTGGTTACGTGTGGGTTGGCAGAGTTGACGCCTTAGAAAAAATGAGCGATTTAAAAAAAATAATCAAATTAATTTATATACTATACAATCAGTAGGCAAAGGAGATCTCCATTATTCTATAAGATACTAGCTTTTGCCCGCGACTTCGTCCCGCCCTCGCCCCCGCAATTCCCTTTCGAGGTAGAATTTCTTAAAACGTATGTTTAGATCACCTCGACGTATCACTACATATATTATTGTATATATATAACCTTCCTCTTGAATCACTCTATCTATTTAAATAAACCGCATCAAAATCCGTTGCATAGTTTTAAAGATCTAAGCATACATAGAGACAGACAGCGGAAAGCGACTTTGTTTTATGCTATGTAGTGATAGTGGTGTGAAGTGAAGGTGTGCTAACTCGCGCTTAGCTTAGCGGTTTACCTTTGTAATCTAAATGTGGCAACCCTGACCGAAATGTTAGAGGCAATCGCGTGACTATTGGTTGTCGGGTGAAAATTTCGGGATGCCATATTGCATTAGCTCGAACACTTCCGCGTGGTTGGGGGCCGTTGACAGGCGAGGCGAGATCTTCACTCTCGCTGATATTCAACGATGACAGAAATAGACTTTCACATCGTTCAAATTTAAAAAAAAAACTTTTAATTTTTTAGGCGGAATAGTTTCAACGGCTTTGAGTGTATTTGGATGCTAATATGGTTTTTGCCTTTAAATAAGCCGCCATCAATGGAAGAGAAGTAAGAATAGGGTAAAATTTAAAAAAAACATTTGACAATCCATTTTCTGATAACTTCAAGCTATTCATTAGTTCAGTAGTTAGTGAAACTGATTGCTTAGGAGAGTAGGGCCTATTTCCGCCTTCATCGTTTACGTCGCCCCTTACGACAAGCTTCTGCCAGTCCCACTTAGAAACCTTTCTTTTCTTACCTTTGCCATGAGGTTCTTAGGTTTATTTAGCCGTGTATGCATGAATATCGTTTAAATCATATAACAATCCCTTCAGAGATAACCAACACAGCTTACATCGCTCTGTGTTGTCTATGACCGGCGATCTCTGCTAGCTCTGGCACTTAGTCACCAGTGGAAACATAAAAGGGAATTGATCATGTTACGAAATCAAAATAAAAATGAATTTTTTTTATAATAAAAAGTATAAAAAATAGTTTGCGACGTATTTGACTATAAATAGACATCAATTAGATAAATTTAAAATTTTAATAATTACGAAACATGTATGTATGTATGGTATGTATGTATAATAGAAAACACGGTCAAGGAAAACATAAGTACTTTGTATACTAAATGACGCAATCGCTTGGCAACTTCCAACATTGAAGATAAGGTAAATAAATGCTGTACTTGATAAAAATAAGTATTATACGTTTGATTACAATCTTTTCATTGTAATATTAAAAATCATAAGAGGGTGCACGTGTGTGCAAACGAATTGGAAAGTCATTTTATGGTGTTAAGTCTCTTGATTAGATAAAAATGTTACTTACTCTAATAAAACTGCAAATCTAAAATTGAACACTTACTACATAATAAATTCTTAACCCTCTTTAAAATTCATGTACGTGTCTGTCTATCAGTCTGGCCGGGGGTGATGTACGAAACGGCTGAAGTGGTTCGACGATTGCTAAATTGAAAGCTAAAGATGTGTATAGGCCTACATATAGGGTACTTTTTATCCCGAAAGTATTATCGTGGATTAATAATATAAGTCATAATTTTACAACCC
>DWDX01005240.1:0-10715 GCA_018245675.1 Agara michaeli | reverse complement strand
TCCTACCAAATTTCAAATCTAGATTTAAGAATACGACCGTATCATACGCCCAGCAAAGCGGGCGGGTAACGGCTAGTTGTCCTATAATATATTAAAGTACAAACTTTCAATACGTCTGAGTAGCGAACGCATCGTTTTTATAGAACTAGGCAAATACAAAAATAAAATGTAATTGGTTTTTATTTCTATTGAAAATTTATTATCTATTATAGCTATTAGATTACACCGGTCTGTAACCTCACAGTTGACGTTGAAGCCTGTACAGTGAGGTGAACCAATTATAACGAGATGGTCTATTTCTGGTTGGCTCAAATAAATTTACGACATAATCGAGAGGTTGCGTTATAAGGGTGTAAAGTATAAGGCTCAATTAAACGTTAAGTCGGGAGCGTGGCGTGTGGAAAGTATGCCAGGCGTTACCCTTGCTGGGCTAAGGACTGCTGTCTACTGCGAGAGCAACACTATATTAATAGCTAGCTGTTGCCCGCGGGTTTGGTCAGAAATTGAATTGCAAAAACTACATTTCTTTTATAAACCAAAAGCGTTAAGTACTCTAACGTCCAAACCGGAGATTATTTCTGCAATCTTTCTGTCCCTACTCGAACCCCTTAGGGGTGCAATTTCCCAAAATTCCACCCTTACCGCTCATTTGTACAATATAACAAAGCTATCTGCAAAATTTCGGAATTCTAGGTTCCGCGGTTTCGGCAATGCGTTCATCTCTGGGCTCTCTCTCTCTCTATCAATCAGTCACCTTCAGCTTTTATAATCACAATCCTCATCCTGGAGACCAAAGGAACGCAGCATTCTTCCGCGGTTCCGACAGTGCCAGTCCCGCAAAGGGATACCACCTCGTTGCTAGGATGGAGCTGGAGTTCCTAAATCCAGTCTGTATTTTTAGTCAGTCTGCGTTTAAGGTTCGCTTTTCACTTGTTCAAGTACTTTATTAGGTTTCGATTGTGATAATGAAATTTAAAAAATATATATTACAAAAATCACTGAATCTACAGCGTAATGTAATCTTTGATAGCATTGTTTAATGATTTTAGAATACACTTTTGATTTTATAATATGTTTATTGAATCGCTGTCTCTGTTATTTAAACTCTCTTCAAGTCGGTAAAGGTGCTATCAATATGAAGGCTTCCGTGCCTGTCAGTGTCGCATCTAAAAAACATCAACGCACGCAGGACAGGAAACGATTTAAATTTGAATTTCCTAAATTCTTTTTGTCAATAAATTGTATTTATATATATAATAATATTTAATATGTATACATATATTTATATGTACCTTACTGAATGTAAAAGATACAAGTCAGGTTTGCAAGGATAAAGATCTTTGGCACGCGGCGCTTTCTGCCCACCCTGTCAAGGACCTAGCGTGATTCTCAACTGTGTATTAATAAGAATAAGGGGTAAAGGGTAACCCTTCTAAAGGGTTTCTTTATTAATTTAATAATTAAATTTAATAAAGAAACCCTTTAGAAGGTTACTATTGTGTTACATATGCATGTGCTGCATGTGCAGTGATAACCTAGCGGTTTTAACCTTCCACTCCGGGCGGTCTGGGTTCGATCCTGGCACGCACCTCTGTTTTATGACTAGAAAATTAAATATTACTCGCTTTAACGGTGAAGAAAAACGTCGTGAGGAAACCTGCACATCTTAGATATGTTATAAAGTATATAGTATTTTCTGAGGTGTGTGAAGTCTACCAACCCGCATTTGGCCAGCGTGGTAGACTATGGCCTAAATCCCTCTCACTATGAAAGGAGATTGGCTCCAGCAATGGACCAATAAAAGGGTCGAAAAAAAACATGTTGGTGTATCATGTAAAAATTAATTCTATTTAAATTAAAGGAACATTATAATACGTACAATCGTATAGGAATGTCTCAAAGAGTGTTACAAGGCGTTTAGCGTTTCTATTTTTAAAACTTACTATCGAGTGTTCTCAATAGTTCTAGCAATGAGACTGTGAAGGTCGCTCGTAATTATTAACCGTCAAAGAAATTCTACCGCTTAATATGAAAATTGTATTACTTGTTTCATTGTGACCGCATATTTCAACTGATTCAATGACTTTTGAAAAAAGGAATTTTTGTCACGTTTAATAAAGCTTCCTTACCGTTCCACCGGGCATTACATTTCGTCGACTGTGACTGCAAAAAATTCAACTGCATCAATATGTTGGTTTATTAAAGCATTAGATGCTAATTACATATTTATTAGGTCTATGAGTTCCGTCTAAGCGTAAAAGGATTCATAGGAACCTTCTATCAAACATATAATCAAAGCGAAAGTTTCCAAGCCATTCACGTATAATTTGCGATACGCTATAACTTCAAGACCATAGACACATGCGTCATCTGTCACAGTCATTATCATCGCATCGTCATTGTCATCATCATGACCTGTATCATTCCACTACTGGACATAGACTTTCCCTAATAAGCGCCATAGTTGTATTCTTTAAGGTGTCGCACTCAGCTTCTGTCCGAAGCCTTGCACAAATCGCCACACCATCCGGAGTTCCACAAGGGTGATGTGAATAAATTAAACATCGCGATTTTGTCTTCCTATCTTACATTACCTTCCATTTATCACTTTCAATCGACCTTCGCATCATAAGAGCTAAGTAAGGTTGACCTTTTAAATATTCCATATGATACGTTGAAACGGAAGATGTCGCAGAGGAAACTGTACTGGTCACATTAGAAACGGTACGCACGGTATGGTCGGCGGTTGCATAAATTAAAACTCGTACGTTACATAAACGAAGTCATGAAAAATCGATGATATAAGTACCTACCGCTTACTCCAGAAATACACTTGTCGCGTTCGCCGGCAAGAGAATGTTTGTTAAGTTAAGTAAGGAATTTTGTAGTTGAATATGCGCGATTTATTTTACTGTTTATACAGTCTGTTACTGTTACTGGTACTATTACTGTTACTGTTTATAAAGTCGTGTAGTGCATGTCTAGATAATGTTTTATGTAATGATATACATACAAGACAATTATATTTTTTTAACCAAAAACTTTGGCTAGTTTTGGTATTTCGACATTTTGATTATAATCATTAGACATAGTCATGAAAAATTAAAATTACTATTTAACTTAGCTGTCCAGCTAGTCTCTATAATGTAAGAATGTTGTTATGGATTTTATAAATAGAAATCAAAATTGGCGATTTAAAACTGTTAAAAAGTAGCATTGATACTTGTGTGGAATGTCAAGGAATGAATGTTATTGGTCTTAAAATAAATCAAAAAGTTTAACTTCAAAAGCGTTCTAACAATTTCTTAAGCGATAGCGCTTAGGAAGTTGTTAGGACATTGTCAACATTTCTAAGCGACAGTGGTGTTAGAAGAACTCGATATTGTAGTATAACACGAGAAGTTCCAATTTAGAATAGTGAACTATTCTAAATTGAAATTGGAACTTCTGAACCCAGGTGGAAATATAATATTTCGAATTGCGTAATGGCTATCTAAGTGCGGCAATGACCACGGACCAAACCTCCGTCAGCCGGCATGACCGCTTACGAAACGTCGATAATTCGGTTGATAAAATTATTTTTACGATCTCAGAGCTAACTGGCTTCCTAAAAAACATCAAAAGCCTCGAAGGCGGTGTTCTAACGACACCCATTTCCGCCGAGCAGCGGTATTTTCGCGTCCTGCCCTAAATATTTTGGGTGTAAAATACACATGACTATACAATGACCGTTTCTGTGTCAAGGGTAGAAGTCGGGAGTTTTGCGTGCGGCTCGCGGTAATCGATGGGAGATCGCTGACCTTGGCTCCTACCAACATCCTTGGTAATTCTGACCTGTCCAAAATATAGAAGGCCATTCAGTGAACGTTTTTATTACTAAAATTTGGTGTTAATGCTTTACATGTATACTTTTGACTCCGTTAAGCTGCGCCGGCTGCCACCTCCACGCTAAGTCTAATATAATCCCAGGCAATTTATCGACTCCTTAGAAAAGAATAGCAATTATGTAAGCAGTCACGAGAGGCCGCTGCCTCCTATGGACCTCTGCAGTGACCTTGAATATGTTTCTAGCACAGGGACCGTTACGTCAATGAGTTTTTTATTGTAAAATAGACTTGCATTTGACTACGAGCTCACCTGATGGTAAGTCAGGTGCAGTCTAGGGTAAGATAAGATAGAATATAAGATGGTTAGCATTCCTTTAAGTCTTACCATCAACCTAATTTTTTCGGATAAGAAACCCAATATATCGTTGATGTGTGCATAATTATCCCTAAATGGGTAAGCAGTGGTAGTGTAGTGGTTGAACATTCATCTTTTACTTCGGCTACCGGTATTTGAATCCCTAGCAGATACGAAATTATACAAGTAGTATGTGCCTTGCATTTTTGATTTTAAATTTTAATATTTCATTTGTAATATCGTGTTATTTTAATTTTATTTGCAATACTTAAGCAGGCGTAGCTACTTTCTATGGCAGCTTGCGTGAAAACCGCTCCATCACTTTCAGACCGGAACAATACTTCATGTCACTTTGAATTCGTTGCTCGCGATAACAAAACAGAAATATCGCAAGCAAAAGTTTCAAGAGTCGCAGGGGCGGGTTAAATGATCGCTGCTAAATTCCTGAAACGTCCAGCAATATGTGCGCTCTTCACGTTATTCGTTGGTTTATTTTCGCGTTTCATGAATTATTTATTCCAACTCGTGTTCGTTGTGGCGTTGTTTTGAAATTTCTTTGCTGAAATTACGAGAAGTAGCGGTTTCGTAACGGCGCATAGTACTATTAAACCGAATACAACTCAAAGTTGTTTTTAACTAAACTACTCGCCCGTTATTCGCCCGGTTCGGTAGGCGCCAGCACATGAACTTTTTGTACTTAATCGGCCTGTTAAAAACAATTTATATCAAAACTGCTCTAACCTGCCCTCTTCTCAATCGTGACGTCACTGTACGCGCCAACATGGCCACCTGCGGATCACTTTTAATTGTTATTGATATCGAAAATACGAGGGATTTAGGTGCTGAAGTAGACCAAGACTTTTCTATCTCGAGTTGAGACACTGGTTGACAGGGGAGTGAAGTCTCCGAAACTGGTGTGCATGCATAAAGAGAGCCATGAATGTAGAAGGAGCGCGTGAAGTTTCTAAGGACGTTTTTAAAAATAACAGAGTAAGGCAAATCAAATACACTCACCACGAAAACTTCGTTAATTTTTTTAACACATCCACAAATTCTGCGAATTTTTGCAAATTGATTATGACGGTCGAAAAGCTGGTCAGAACAATAAGGTTCTGACGGTCTCTTTATTACACTATCGTTTGACGTGTAAATTTCGCGCATAACTATGAATATTTTTTACATTTACGCACCTATTTTGTGATTGTTTGGATTCTTGTACATTAAAAAATTCCGGGTACTCGCCGCCATTGAATGTTGAGTAAGAATGGAACTAACGGATATGATGACTAAGCAGTACATACGGGGTCAGTATACGGTGTATTAATCTGCCTAAAAGCCTTCCAATACCGGATATTGCAATTCGTAGGAAGGCTGAATAGACGATGCGGCAAGCCCCCGAATTTAAGGAAATTAGAATTCTAATGTGGACACGATTTGTTGTGAAACAACTCGCACTGCCGCGTACCGGTGGATATATGTAATAAAGATGTACCAATAACGCCATGAATTTAGTGGATTTCGTTTTAATTTTTTT
This sequence comes from Agara michaeli, assembly GCA_018245675.1. NCBI lineage: Eukaryota > Metazoa > Arthropoda > Insecta > Lepidoptera > Hesperiidae > Agara > Agara michaeli. The sequence goes on along the minus strand of DWDX01005240.1, from coordinate 4,999 downwards.
TATAATATCCATGTACAGGACTCCTATGGCAATATCGTAGACCATAAATGCTTCCTACTAGTTCAACATAAACTTAAATCTAACATTGATTTATCAAGTATTTAATACAGATTAATTAGTTTAACAAATATATTACCAAATGCATGGATAAATTTTAATTAAGTAAAATGTATATACATAGTAACAGTGTAGTGGTAAATGTTAATGTATATGTTGTCGGAATAAAAGGCTTTATTTTTATTTTTTAATTAGTTTAACAGATTCAGTAGGTACAAATGAACAGAATTAAAGTTAAACCAAACTGAGTAAATAGCGAAATTAGATGAAATCAAATCGACTTAATACGAATCACTATATATTATAATAATTGGATACAAGTTAAATTTAATTTAAAATATAAAATTCAAATTCTGCAACAATTACCTTGGTAGCTCGATACACTTTATCTACTAGGAAAATATATACTAGTCAAGAACATGACAACGTTGCCTTATCCCACGGGACCTGCTTATGCTGTGACAATCTAGTCGTTTCGATTTCAGTCTCCCAGTCCAGGCTTCTGAGTTCGAATCGTGGCAAGCACCACCGACTTGCCCGTTACGCATGGTTTATAAATTAAAATCTAAATGTCGCTCGCTCGCAAAGGAAAACTGTTTGTATGAACAATGCAATTTTCTTTGTGAGATCTTTCTCGCATCAGAATAATATATATGGGTTGAAGAATTTATCAACTGAATATTAGAAAAAATCAGACACATCATAACACTAATCTATCAAATGTAATGTCCCTTAAGTTAATGAGGTCCTTGACCTCAGCAACGTACTAATTTGCCTACCCCTATCTTATCAACTGTACTTTATCAGCAATAAAAGCTATATGTGCTGTATATTATTTTAAATGTAACTTTCTTCCTAGCCCTGAGTCAAGGCTGCTTCAAGGCTAGTTTCCGCGTGACTTTGTTAATTATTAACAAAATGTATAATTTCCTCTTCCCACGTATGTGTTATAAACAATTTAAAATGGACTTAAAGAATGTATTTTACTAAATATTTTACGATACTAACAAATTATAAAAACTCTAGTGTCATAAAAAAAAACACTATAGATTCACTTACATATAACGGCTTATGTTGTATTTTTACCCTCTAAAACCTCCAGTTAGGCGTTATTGGGAGGACATCGGAATCTAAATACGTATACATCGTGCGTCGACATTGGGCAACTGTCTTTCGCAATTATCACAAGTGCATTGTTTATTAAATATAGAGTTCGTATCATTGCACGCCGTATATACGAGGGCGGTAATAGAAAAATCAACTAAATTAAGCGTACAAAGCGCTGCTCGTGTTAGCTTTCATTAAATATGCCCTCTTCCGAGTTAATTGCAGTGAATGTGTATCCAATTACTCTGTCAGCGCGAATGCGCGAGGGACGGATATACATATGTTCGTACGTGCAACTTAATCGATAATTTACAAGAAACAGAATTGTTTGCATTGGGATACTTACGAATACACCCGACACCATGCGTGATAACCGTTGTTGAAAAAAATTCAAATGATTATTTATTTATTAGATGAAAATGTAGGATGAAATCAAAGGTAAACAGTCCCTAATACACGTTGCAATCTGTATGTCTAGATTTGTCAAAAATATGTAGCTGGCCATAAACCGAATATTTCCAATTGATAAACAAAACGAAGACTTAGAATTTGTAAGGGTTTTCACGGTGACTCTGGATCTGGACACGTATGAACTAAGAGTAATTGTTTATTCCAATCATTATGTTAAATAATATGGATTAAACTTACGATAGACTTTTGTCATACATCTTAGATTCGTGTTCACAGAATGTAAACGAGAGACAAAATATTTTTTTTACGAAAAAATATTTCATCAAAGACAGCGAGACAGAGAATGCCAAAGTTGATCGTCTCTAGGAGTTCATTAGTCTGTACGTTGCTGTCATCGCAGCGCCCGCGTCAATTTTGCCGCCAACTGTCAAAATTGTTTATGGATCACTACTAAATCAAGAAAACACACGTTCGTAGTAGTATTCGTAGCATCATGATGTTATATTTTATTGTTATTTTAGTCTCCTGAGCTTCGTTTACTTAACATACTGATATATTTATCTCAACTCACGGATTTTAGTTCAATATTTGTACGAGGACGTAAACTTACGTTGCGGTATGATATTGTACTAAATAGAAAAAATATATACTTAAATCATTCTACAAACACAAACGGCAAACTAAAAAGACAAGAAATATCGTTTTCAAAAGAAACAATTAAATGACCTTGACCTAATTTTGGACTTATTACAGTTCTATATGCTTTAGAACACAGTATGCGGTGGTGCACCTTGCGGGCTTGGCTGCCTATCTGCACGATATATCGCTAAGTAAAAAGAAATTGCCCAGTAATGTATGTAATTACCTTGGAATACGGAAAATTTACAGTTTCGCGTCATAGTATACGTTTAATATGCCGCCATTTTGGTAAGCCGTCTCGGCGTTTCTCTACCACTATTTTTCATCATTATTAATATCATTTATACCTTTCGTATACATATTCATATGTACTAAATAAGCACGTTACACTGCAAGGCTCAGAAGGACGACACAGGTATTTTTTGACCTTTTGTTTTCAATTACAGAATCTATAGTTTTAAAAATTAAATTGGTTAGCCCCAAAGGGCTGAGTAACAAAATGTTTACTGAACTTTTTTCGATAAAAATTGTATTTTCTCGCTCTCTAGATTAAAGGGGCTGATGACGATGAGCAGTTCCCATGTTCCTATAGACGTGAAATGACAATTTACTTTGTTTCAGGCGACGGGTATGACACCGCTGATGTACGCTGTCAAGGATAACCGTACTTCCTTCGTGGAACGACTCATCGAATTAGGTTCCGATGTGGGTGCCAGAAACAATGTAAGCATAATAGTAAATAATAAAAATCGGATTTATAGATTATTGTTTTAAATATAAATATTGAAGATATTATTGTAATTTTCGTTATAATATTATTTATTTACGTATTACGTTAGAATAAGATCAATTTATTATTATACACGAGGCCTTGGATGTGACACCGGCTTTATAAATCCAGTAAAGAATGCATTATTTTATCACATTAAACCTATGTTACAAAAGCATATAGGATTTTTTTATTAAAATTCCTATTCAACGCTGTAAAAGCATACAAAGTCCTACACGGCGTTTTGTAGCACACGTAAAGACGTATAAGTGTAATTAAGCTCTGCTGTTTCGGCACGAAGCTAACTGGAGCGAAGGAGTAATTTGCCACAATAGGAACGGCATCAGGCCACAAACACATTCATAATGCATATTAATTTTTTTTTCCACGTCTAACTGGAACACACGATGTGATTTAATTGAACAACTTGGCTGGAAGTAACGAAGTCCGACTATTGATTTACTCGTGTACCTGATAAATAGCACCTTTTTTCAATTGCTGCGTTGCAAAAGCTTTACTTTTTCGAAGTCCTTTTCGGAGTCGAAGTATTATTACAATTTTGAACGTAAGATAATATGGTTTCTTTAGGCAATTTCATACGCAACTAAATTATTCCAAATTAGGCGGAGACTGTGTTATTATAACAGCTGATGAACTACACAGTAAGCCAAGGAAACGAGATAAAAGTTGTAAGCACATTGACTTGTAACCAGATAACTTATGACAGCGTTCGGCTGGTATCTCTATCCTTTTCCCTCGCACGTAATACGTGCAGCTTAACACCGGAAGCGGTTGTCGTTATGTGATTAGTGGTACAGGGGAAAGGTCGGTGAAGGTGGTAAAATAAAAAAGATTTGGCTCAAAGTTATAGCATCCCACAAATATTGACCCGGATGGAAATCGAAGCCGCAACCTTCACGTTAACGCTTCCGTTGAGTCATGGGGCCACGAGTGAATTAAATCAAATTTCTAACGGCCCTTACCCGGCCAGTGAATGAATCACACTGAATCACAAAGGGCGTGACATTACGAAAGTCATAACTACATCTAATTCAACTCGCGGCCGACAAACCGGTCCACTCACGCAACTGACGAATTATGTGACTGAGGTCACCAAGGAAATGTCCCCAAAATTAGTGTTATTATTTTCGCAAGCTTAGGAATTCACGTAGAAACACATTAGGGTTTCTTTGATAGTTCGAAACGTACTATCAGCGAATTTTTTCGTCGTTAATTTACATTTCAAGCACTAATGTGCCTTAGTTGCATAAGTAACCGGGAAAATATTTTTGTTTTTAAAAGTAAATGTAATTTTTTTTATATGTTTTTCGTTTATTCGGTCTGAAGCAATGCGGTAGAGTGTCCAGGGTACACGCACAGTATCTTACGTATATCGTTATCGAACTCGATGAAAGAACCGACGGAAAAAAATGCCAGCTCTCTTTTAAAATTCAAAATACCGGTGTTCCCTTCTACCGGCACTTGTCAGATCGTAAAAGTTTAATAAAAACAAAAAAGGCACGTAAAAAAAGGCACGGACGGCAAGTCTGGAAAGACAAACATTTTAATATGTAAAAAAAAAAGGTTTAATAGAAAACTGCACCGAATTTACATCTCATTTTCATTCATTCAATGAACGGGTGATCCATTGACTAATAAAGCTGTTCGTAATTAAGTCATTATTGATACAAATAATTGGTATGTAAAAAATGTATTAATCCTTTCTTTGACAGGACAACTATAATGTGTTACATATATCAGCCATGTATTCGAGGGAGGACATCGTCAAGTTGCTGCTGTCAAAGCGAGGTGTAGATCCATTCGCGACCGGCGGGGTATGTCTATATTCTTTTTATAGGCTTAATATATTTTTATTTCTATCTACGTAACATCACGCCTGTAATCCCCTAAGGGGTAGGCAGAGGAGTGTAGAACACATCCACAATTCACCAGTTACGTTTAAGTCCCACAATGGAATAGGCGGTGAGCCTATTGCCATGCACCGGGCACACATCC
>DWDX01005239.1:0-10716 GCA_018245675.1 Agara michaeli | reverse complement strand
GGTGAAAGAATTTTTGAAAACGGCCCAGTGGTTTTTGAGCCTATTCGTTACATACACCCCCCCCCCCTCCCCACACACACACACACACACAAATCTTTCCTCTTTATAATATTAGTATAGATATTACTCGAATGCTGTATTGTTTATTCACAGATCGTGTTTATTATAAAGTAATATAGTGATTAAACAGTTACTATCGATCGCGCGCCTCAACCCTTTGAAGGGATTAGAGGGCTCTCGAGGCGCGTTAATTATACCGGCACCGATATAATCATTACGAAGCCGACGCCTCCTTTATTTACAACTTAAGCCTTTTCGACGCCATTCAAGTCGCAGCAATGCCCGGAAAACCCGTACATTTCACGCTGTTATGGTTCTATGTAGTGTTTTTGGAAATGTTACTCATATACATACATATAAGACGTCTATCGTTCTCAGACGTATCATAAAGGCACATTTAAATACTAGTAAAAACAGATTTAATGCATAAAAATAAATAAGTTGTTGAATAATCATTTCTGATATCTAATATTTCTATGTAACGATGAAGGCTTTACACGATCGTACTGTATACCTTAAGATTCATCATAAGTGTATATAAACAGGTATAAGGAGTTTAATATTTACTTTTAAAAGTCAAGATGGTGTTGTGGGTATGTACCCAATTAATATGTATTAAGCTGTCCCTTTACCTGGGACCAGAATAGAGCTACAGTATCTCAATAATAATTCAATGAAAAAGTCTTATGCGATCATTTATTCAACGACCGTAAACAAAGTGAACGGCGGCGACACGAAAAAAAAATAACGTTTCCCGATGAAAATTTCCAATTAATTGGTTCTAGGGAATCCGATCGGTAGTAAATTAAACATTTTCTCTTATTTAAAACCGAAATGAAGTCCATTTGAATTCGACGCGGCAGTAATTACAGAGTTTACGACGTGACATGGCCCCGGGGCCCGGGCGGCCATTGCGGCAAAATGGCGATTGCGTGCTCTCACGAGACCAACCACGCTTCAACTTAAACAGCGAACGTTTCCAACTGAATCGTAAATTAATCAATGAATTCATTACTAACACAACTTTGATTGTTCGTGTTTTGTGTCTAAATGATGTTATAGCAGTTTTAAATTGCTTAGCCAACTTCGGCTATCACATGTTTAGGTAAGTAAATACCTACCAAATTGTATAATTATGACTTTTCCTTCAACAGCAAAAATGTAATGAATCAGTTCTTAGACTGTAATGATGGGCTAATTTTTAATACAGATAATTATGTATATGTGATTATTAAAAAGCTGAACATTGTAAGTTGAAAATAATGTAACAGTAATTATTTTCCTCTCGGTAACTTGGAATACACATGATTCTTTGAAAAATATTTTTAATCATCGTTTGATTTCGATGTAGATGTAAACATTTTTTTTAAGTACACAAACCATACAGTGATGGCATAATAAACTCGAGGAGAGAATCTCTAAGCACCTGCCGGTACAAAAAGGCAACTCTAATCGGAGATTACGTTCTGCGAGCGATGTGATTGGAAAAATTTTCCTCTTCAAACTTTTTAAATTGGATCCAACTTTAGGTCGGTTTGCTACGAATACTCCGAAGATACCGACGGCAGTAGATAATGCGATTGCTTCAATACTTAGGGCTATTAAATTGCATACTTGAGAATGGTTCACGTAATTTATATGTTTTATACAACTGCGTTGAATGGAAGTAGTGAAGCGGGTCGTTGTTACGGCCATCTTTACTCGTGTATAATCGGATTTACTCTTTTAGTTCGCATTGCTTTTTAATTGTATTGCATTGTAATTGGAAGCAATTAAATGCTTTTCATACATCGTATTTTCATAATTAAAGAGTATGATTTATATATGTATAATACATATAATAATAATAATAATAACAATACCTTGAAACAATTCACACACGGCAATCTGATCAAGCGGAGAGTCTGTACTGTGACGACCAGATAGCTGATATATACATATATAGGTATTTTTATTAAAGCCGGATTCAAAATAAATGCTCATGCTAGTGCTTATCACACAAAATATTTATGAGCGGAATCGAACCCACAACCACCGGCTTAACACAAACGTTTGTCCCGGGTTGGAATCGAACCCGGCCCTCTGGTTTAGCGGTCGGGGTCTCTTACAAGTGGTTAAACTCGTGTTTCACCACTACGCGAAGATAGGTTTTACAACGCGTGCTAAATAAATTTCAAATTTGATAAAACTTTTTAAACCGTAAAAATTATACTCCGCCGCTTGAAAGTAATTTGAAAATAATTACTTAGTTAATATATTATTCGGTTCCGAAGTAAGCCGATACGAACTATTCTCAAATTACACGCCAATTGCGGTTGTTCGTTGTGTTAGTGTAAGGTAAGTACCTAGTTAAACAAAAAAAGCATAGTTTAAACTTCAGAAGGAGTTCATCGTTACAATATCAGCATAGGGGAAGTGAAGGCATTACTCACGCCGTCCTTGGCGTGGTCGTCCTCGGTGGTCTCGATGTCGACACTCTCGTCGCTATCGCGCTCGCTGCGCGCCGGCGACCTGCTGCACGACGAACCAGAAATTATTATTTTTTAACTTGTACTTCTTTTACCGCGTTAGGGAAAAACGATGAGAGTAAATTTTCACGATGCGCGCGCACGATGTCACGAAAACGAAACGGAAACCGACACCGTGACATCTACGCATGTTAAGTAAGGACATTTACGTACTCGTATACGTACACGTATATTTGCGTGAGAACTGGCAACTGTATTCACGATATTTATTTTAATTATGTACAAATAATTATTTTATGATACTTAAATCAAATTCATTTTACTACATAATGTTTTACAATAAAATCTTCTTTCAATGTATTAAATACCTATTTTTTCTATTATTAGTGTCGTTTACTCTACAAACATAGTACAACGTGAAAAATCAAATTTTTAGATAGATTTTTATTTTGGTTCGTCAAAGAAGTATAACTTCTTACGTGCGTAAAGTACATACACACGTTTTCTTTTTTTTTTTCATTTATCGTCAATGTAGTAATAGTCAATTCATTATCATTCTATTAATTAATAAATGAGAATTCATTATTAACGGTCAGTATATGATGGAATATGCACGTAATAAATAAGGCAAATGGAGTAAAAAGATTAATATTATATAATAGCTGAGTTTAAAATATCTTATTAAATAAATTTCATGTAAAAAACGCTTTCAGTATTAACGGTGGTTTACAAAAAATATATGTGTATAGATAGACACATACTTATATGTCTTTTCAACAAACTCATTGTTCCGTTACATTATATACTTTATTGAAAGCAGGCCTGCTTGATCAATCTGAAATCGCATATGTTATCATGCAATCGGGTGTCACCTGTTGGGTGAGCGTGGCGGCGAGAGCGCGGGCGACAGCTGGGGCGAGTCTAATCTGTGCGAGCGCACTGGACGGAACGCGCGAGGCTCTTCCATAGCACCGACTCCGCTCAGCGCAGACAGAGCACCTACATCGAGAACGATTTCCTTACGAATACACGTCATATATATTCAACCTTTATCAAACACCACCAATAGGCATAACAAAGGACTATCGTAATGCCTACTGGGAATGAAGCAACCCTTGGCTGAATAATAAAATAAAATGGGTACATGCAAAAACCTGACTCATTCTCAGTCAGTTTATATAACAATATTAGAACATAATTACGATAATAGCCTTAAAAATATTATTCATTTAATTTTGGAAAGAATTTAAAAAAACCGAAAAAAATTCAGTTGTCTGATTTTCAAAACGATTCAAATTAATTCGTTGGTGTAAAATTACCCGGTGTCCAAAGGGCGGGCTTGAGCCAGGGGATGGCGTAAGGCAGCGGCAGGCGCGCGCCCCACACGTAGTCGGCGAGGCGCGGCGCGGGCGGCGGCCCTCCGGCCGGGCTACTCGGCGCGCGCTTCGCCTCGCCGCCCTCCGCCTCCGGCCTGCGCATAGGGATCCGTCTGGGGCACGATTTAAAGCTGAATTTTTTGGAATTACCAATTGCCTCGTTGATGTGACGCTACCTTCGAGAATTGCAAGTAAAATATTCAGTAAAATGTTATGGAACTGTTTTCTATTAAGTTGAGGAAATAAAAAAAAAATCCGGCATGACAGAAATAAAAATGTTCAGTAAAAAGGTTCAGGTAACCTATAAATAATCTTTTTAAACATAACAAGTTTTACTTTTGTTACGATGTGTTTATGTATTTATGTATCTCGCTAACAACAGAGCCTCACCTAGAAGCAGATAGCATTCTCTTTCTTGTGCCACCATTGAACATGGCTTTCACGTCTTCCCAAGCGTGAACTACTTCGTCCGGAGGACTGCCGCTAAGTTTCATATGTCTTCGCCAGGAGTTGAAGTTAGCAGCATCTGGCTGTACGTATTTATCGCCTGGCCCCACTCGATGCGAGTGGAAAATGAACTTGTTCGGCGAAAAGAACAGACCGCAATACGCGCATTTGATGCACTTCGCCCGGGACGAGTTGTACCTGTTCATATGATATTAATTTAATTTTATACGTTAATGTAAATTTAATAAAAATGTTAAATTGTTGTAGCGAAAATTTTATATATTGATTTAATGTATTATGAAAAAAGTGCACTTAAAATATATGAAAAGTACCTAAAGACCATTGAAAATATTTAATTTTACTCGATGACACTGATTGAGAACGGCTATGTAATGTGTGCGCCGTCCTCCGAGATACACGGTCAGTACTGGTGTTGAGTGTTTGCAGCATTAATAATAGTTTCCCATTTTCGTAGAACAAATATTAATGCTCATCACACAAATATTGGTCCAAAGGCCACTAACCACTAGAGTAACAGAGCAGCTCATACAACACGCACCAGTTCATACAACACGGACCAATCAGTCCATACAAAACAAGCCAAACTATACAGTCTACACAACGTTTAATTCCCTTGTACCTGGCTGGCAAGAAGGCTCCACGACAACCCCAAGCACATTCGTGGTGGACCGCAAAAGCGAAGTCGTCAGGCAGTCTCGGGGGCGCGTTGTCACCCAGAAATGACTTGCAAAGGCGCTCTGCCTCCCGCCGCGTTATCATACCTAGTGGAGAATTGAATTGGACCATACACGTAAAATAAGTAATTAAGTGAAGTAAGTAGGTAATAATGACAACTTTTGAACACGTTCAATCAAAATCCAAAATACTAAGTAATCATTGTAAGTACAGGTAGGTACTCATTGAAATGACTAGTGCGTGCGACTGTCCTGGTTATCACACCGCTGTTTCCGATTGTACCTTGACACAGCGCCAAGAAGCAACTGTTGTGACAACTCGGAGGACTGAACTGAAACCTGCATAAACTTGTACCGAGTAATTCAAACGCAAATTTGGCATGCCTAACGACAAAGGAATAAAACACGGCATTCGGTAACCCGGCATTACTTGAACTCGGCCCAGCCCTAAAGGATATGTTTTGTATTGAATTGAACGAACAAGTAACATACCACAGCGCCTGGAGGACACAGGCATGGCGCCGGCGCGCCTCAGTATCTCCAACTGCACCGGAGTGCACTGAACACAAGTGATGCCTAGCGCCACCCGGCGGTTATGGATCTCGTTGTAGGAGAACTGCTTCAGTAGCGTGTTCGATATTTGCGCGAGGCACAGCCGCTCCACGCCCTCGATCACGAGGGACACTATGGGCACGCCGTACAACAACACTGTGCCCACCTGATACAATTATGTGTATATTACATTGCTGTTTTGTTTCATGATTTATTTATAAGCACTTAATAGTATTCATATAAATTGCAAATATTTATTGGAAGTGCGAGTGATATTTACTTGATTAGGTTTGCTTGTTAATTGTAGCGGCTTGTGTTCGGAGCGCGGCTTCAAGGACTCTCGCGGTGAGACAGCCAAGTTCGTAGCCTCCATACTATAAAAAGCATTCACAAAATTCTTAAAACGTGATGTGTATTGACACTTATTGTTCCCCATAGACCATCTCAATGTTGTACTTATTAAAATACATTCATTAACAACTATAATTCATTTATCTGATGTAAACATATCTGTAAGTAAAATAAATATCGCCATCTTCACGTTAATAAGTAAATTACTTATGTACTTTCCTTATTAATCGTAACTTGTTAACAGTTTAGTATAACATAACTTAAGTACCTTACTTATTAATAGTCAGTTATTAATAAAGAATATGACCACCACGCAGCCAGTCAGCTCCTATTATTCTCATACACCATTAAACCAAATATTCGTTACGTTTACCCGAAACCACCATTATTTCGTACTAATAATGAATCTCATTATAATAACAGTTTTGTACAGTCGATAAAGTGCAGCGGAGCACCGCGCCGGCGAGGACAATGGCGGCGTGTGTACAACAAATAGGCGATGTGCGTGTGAATCTGGTGTATCGAAAATTGAATGGTCGAGGGCGCGGTAATGTTTGGCCTTTTGAGGCGGTTGCAGGGCTGCTGGGGAAAATATACATAGATTCCACTGTGCAACTGTATAATATTACTATGCAGTATTTTAGTGTAGAATTTATTAATTAAAAAATCACATCGATCTATTGCTCCGTTTTGAGGTGAGAAAAGGACAAACAGACATTACAAACAAACATTTTTTCGCATTTATAATATTAGTATGGATACGTAAGTCGCACTTAGGTTTTTAACTTCAATATTTTTTTTAACCAGTATTTGAGCAGAAACAAAAACTGAGGGGAATAAATTTTGTATATCATGGCGTAAATTTTATACATAAGACAATTGACTTTTTTAGCTTAAATAAAAATGAGTTATCTGAAATGAAAATTATTGTCACAATATAATTGATGTTCGATTCTTAGCGGCCGCCCTCACACAAACATAAAACAAACTATTTAAACTTAGCGACATCATAAATCAACACTTAAGTGTAAAGTCTCCGGCCCTAATGCCAATATCATGGAAGGCAAAAACATTGCGGGTCGCTCCCGATGACACGATGAAGCGATCATTTGGGGGTGTGATTAGTTAATTTGTGGCACCCCTCGCCAACTACCCTTCAAATTGATTACGTTAAATGGCATTACATTATTTTAATGATTGCATATGTTACATTATGGGACTCATGGTATTGTTGCGATATACTGAATACAGGGAATTTTTGGTCATAATCGAATGTAATTGCATTGCATGTGTATTAAATCTTCGTGTTTATTTGTCCGTACTAGTATTGCTTAATGTATTTATAGTATGTAGTAATACTTACTTTATATTTCATGTTTTCATTCCATGTTTGTCCGCGGCTGATAGGTCTCCAAGTTTTATGTTTATTTATTGCTTTAATAATAACTAGCTGTGCCCCGCAATGTTGCCTTCGTAGATTTCGATTCCGTAATCAGGGTAAATAATATCCTATGTTCATTCCCGGGCTTCAAACTATCCTCATGTCAAATTTCGTTATAATCGGTCAAGCGGTTCGCCCGTGAAAGCGTAACAGGCAGACGGACAGACAGAGTTATTTTGCATATATTATACATATAAATCTTCCCCTTGAATCACTCCGTGTATTGATGAAAATCGCATTAAAATCCATTGCGTAGTTTGACAAATCTAAGCGTACAGACGGCGCAAGGCGACTTTCCTTAATGCTAGGAGTACCTACTCGTATGTAGAGTTATTTCTTACTACCTAATAATAATTTTGTTCTAATGTCTAGGGAACTGGTTGAATTTTTAAAGATATTTTTGTGACACCGCCCTCATCTAGGACATTCATGATCGAGAACATTCTATTATCCACGGGTCAACTGTTGTTACACGTATCCGTGTAATTATAAATCTCGTATTGGCCATATGGTGTTGATGCCATGATAAATCTGAACGCGGCCCCCGGGGTGCCGTTGGGAACATGCGGAACACTTGTATCGGAACTAATCGTTTTCGGAGGGACCCTGCGATATGACGCGCGATGCGATGTTATGATTTTCAATAGAAATTATTTATCATGAACTACGAGGTGCAGTGAGGGTTTTAAGACTTCCAATTATGAAATGGACTTATATTAAAATTATTATGTATACTGACGGAGGAGTCAAGAGTCTCCGAAAACGGCGTGTATGCATGAAGAGAATGATGAATGTAGACGAAGCGCGTCAGGTTTGCAAGGATAGGGATATTTGGCACCCGGTGCTTTCTGCCTACCCCGTTAGAGACCTGGCGTGACGGTATGTTGTTGTTGTTGTTTACTATACATACATATTATAAATAATGAATATAAAGTAAAAAGATACAATAAATGTAATATTATAGATACCGTTAAGAATTACCGTTATTTATTTTCTAAAAAAATTTTTTTTAGATAGGACTAATTATAATTCTCTGACATTAACTTAGAACTGTACACTACAGACATATAAAATTCTTACTACCATAGCAGTGTTAACAGCATTATTACATTTACGCCCTAAATAGAATCATAGGTGCACATAGTCAGTCGCACGGAAAATGATGCCATATAGAAATCACTTACAGTTTTATATCCTACATAAAGCGTTCATCTAACTTTATGGTTTCAGTTTCTCCAAGGATAATGTTTCAGGGAAAACTTAAGGCAGGTTCATTAAATAAATGCTACACATAAAGCCGTAAGCCCGAGATGACTCTGATATTTTAAGTTAGAGGTTAACGGAGCGCTGCCAACTTTAGGTCTTCTAATTCATAGGATTGCTAAGATCAAAGGCTATCGTACATATCTTCCTGCCGGAAGCATACCAACTACCCTATGGATTTTTTGAAAGTAAGTCTTTCGAGAGATGTGGCATTAAATAATTAGTTGCGCAATATTCTTCTTCTCACACAATTAGCGACAAAATTACTTTAACTCGTGTACTTACAATTCACCATAATCATGTAGAAATTCAATTTTCAAAAGTTAATTTACTTAAGTGCATTAGCCGAGAATTCCCATTAAAGTGGCACTCTCAAAAATTACAATGCAGGTGGTATTTTACAAAAATGCTAACAATGTTCAGTGAAATTGTAGTGAAACCGGGGCGAGAAGCGCGCCGTTGGCGGTCGGATACCAGTAGGTTTTAGCTTGTTTAATTTAACATAGTTTTACTGTTCCGTAGGCCGCCGCGGCATCTGGCTTAGCGAAGTTTTGTGTGGCTACTAACTACGACACGGCTCTATACAACAACTCTCCTGTATAACTATTCCCGTTATTAATCTGCATATTTGCCTATTACAAATAAAAGTGCTCCGCCGCCTTTTCTAAAACGTGCTCGGAAAATATCGTTTTAAGTTCGCACATGGAAAATTTCTAAACGGGTAGAAATCCTCTGCGGCCGCAGTACGCTGAATAATTAATTGAATTGGTATACGCTGTTAGCAACTCATATGCATAATGGGAATGAAAGAGTGGGGGAAAATTGTCAATTAATTGTTCCCACAAGAGGAAAACGGTAACAAAGTTTGTTGCCGAAAGGCGTACGGAACATTTGGATGTCCTTTATAGACCGTAGGCATAACTGAAGTTCGTTTCGGTAAGCCTTTCGCCTTCTGTACGTAGAATACGTAATTATTTACTTGATAAGGATAGGTTTAGTATGTTACTTTGTTTCTTTTTCGTATAGAAATTGTACCGTTAAGGCATAGGAAGGGAAGCCTTGTATACCAATCTATTAGACGCTGTGTTGGAAATGAATACAAGACGTACTTTAAATTTGGATAAGGTTTTAATTTTTTTTAATTTATACATCAATACAACTTTTTTTTGTTTAAACCACCGTTGGATGGAAGTTCCAATTCCAATGCCTGAAATATTATAATTTGAATACTGCAATAAGTATATATCTAGACATTTTACAAATCGTTACTTAGAGTAAGCTGCCGTGCAAATAATAAAACTAATCGCCATACCAATTAAGTATAACGGGCCTTGATTAAAATTGTACAAAGCATTTATTCAAATTGATTAATAAATTATTACTTTCACTTACAGTACATTTTCCGGCTCATTTCGCGACGGTTAGTTTATAAATTAGCCAGTATGGTGAGGGTTTTACCAGCTATTGTATCTAGAATTTCATTTAACAATCCCAGGTCGACAATATCCTAGTCGTGGAATTTAATGGTCCGTAAAACGGTCTCGATTAAAACTGCCGTCTATATAGATAGGTTCCGTCGTTTTAGTATGTGGAGCTAACTTTTAATGAGTTTATGAGTGCCTTCCCCGCTATCTAAGCTTGGACTGATGGCCCGCGCAAACCATTTATTTTGAAGGATGGGATGGTTTAAGTGTTATGAGGTTAAGGGCAAATATATTCAAGGTAAAATCAATTACCTTAACATACTTTTAATGACAGTCTTTAACAAAAATTTCAAACATTTTTTCTTACAATTATAAAGGGGAATGCAGACCCACGTATACATGTGATCATGACAGCCTATAATACACTTCACTAATTGAATAGAGGTGCTTAAAATATTAGATACTAGCTGTTAACCCCGGCTTCGCCCGCGTGTTCAAAATAGTAAAGGAAAGCTCTCAAAAAAAAATATTTTCCCGTTTTTGCAACATTTTTCATTGCTGCTGATGTTATATAGCCTAAAGCCTTCCTCAATAAATGGACTATTCAACACAAAAATAATTTTTCAATTCGAACCCGTA
>DWDX01005238.1:0-10716 GCA_018245675.1 Agara michaeli | reverse complement strand
CTTAAACGTAACTGGTGAAATGTGGGGGTGTACTACACTCCTCTGCCTACCCCTTAGGGGATTACAGGCGTGATGTTCCGAATCTATAGAATTAATATTTTCTGTCTGAATGTACGTTTGATGTATGTCATATCATATGTATGTCGGTACATTTGTAACTAAATCTATAGACTGTATATGATGATGTTGTTTGCTGAAGGATTAATAAAAGTTGGCGGTGCTTGGGCACTCGTAATTGACTTGTTTGTTCATGTCTCCGACGTCGCACTGAAATAGAAATTAGTGTAGCATTGGACACATACATGTTTTTATATACTAGTGAAGGTCATACAACAATAAATAAAAGTTTGTATTGTTGTATGTCGTTTGGATATTAAAGACTAACGTTAACAGTGTGTGTAGATATTACGTTCTGTCTTAGGTTTTGCGATAAAATCTTTCTGATCCCGAGTTAAATGGTTTGCTAGACCATTGTTGTGGTAACTCGTGGTAATAAAATCTTCGTTATAAAATACAAAACCTTTGTTTTATTTATTTATTCTTTATTGTTTTTTATACTTAATTGAACTTTGCAGGGCATTAGAGGCTTCTACAAGGGAATAACGGCGTCGTACATGGGCATCAGCGAGACGGTGGTGCACTTCGTTCTGTACGAGGGCGTGAAGGCCAGGCTGATGGCCGCCAGGTCCCTGGACGGCGTGCCCAGCGACCAGCGCTCGCCGCGTGACTTCCTCGAGTTCATGGGGGCCGGCGCGTTCTCCAAGACGGTCGCGTCCTGCATCGCCTATCCACATGGTGAGTACGATCGTTCTATGTATCACAGACACAAAGTTGCGACGTCTAAGGCGTATTAGAATACATCAAAACTCTTTTAAATTTAAACATGTCGTATGACTTACGTCAGTAAAGTGGAGGAGACAAAACGCCCCCTTGTAACACTCCGTGATCGATATAAATCAATATATCGAAAACTCTTCTGAAATACGAAAATAAATTTCGCCGTATCGTAGCATGAATATCATCGCAGTATGAATATATGAGCACATATTTTCAATATTATTTGCGTTCGTCCCATAAATTATTACTTGCTATAACAGTCGAGATACACCTTACACCACACCTAATTTTTTCTGTACACCAGTTCATAGTCGCACTATCTGTTTGTTGCAATCTATCTGACAACTTATCACTAAGACCCGATGGTCTATCAGATAAGTTGTCGTTATAAAATACTATTACGAGCAGCACGTATTACATAATTATGATGATATATCAATGTACGCTGATATGTTTTCTACGCCGTAGTTCACTCAGCGATAGCACTGTGTAAGATTGATTTGATTAATCGATTTATTTATAATCTTTGTCAACAGTAACCACTGACAGTCTTGATCTTTATTTATATCACAAGCATAGCACCTTGACGAGGACTTTTTAATATTATTTTTCCTTTAATGGTATGATTTATTATAACTATTATTTTGCGTGCAGTCTCAGCTTATACGCCGCGTTCGCTCTCTATTGTCTATGGTATAATGGTAGAGTAACATCTGACGTGTACTGTTTCTGTCGTTGTCCGCAGAGGTGGCACGCACGCGGCTGCGCGAGGAGGGCGACAAGTACCGAAAGTTCTGGCAGACGCTGCACACCGTGTGGCTCGAGGAGGGCTACCGCGGCGTCTACAGGTACACCCGCCCCCCGCTCCTCGCCCCTCGTCCCCTCACCCTCACACCACGTGACGACTCTGTGCACTGTATCGACAGTAAACGTCTAAACGGCACATAAAACATCTGAATCGAGTTTTATTTGTCGATCAAAAATAAAAATATCTATATAAGTATTGTAGTGTAAGTACGTATGTATATTTATCACATGTCCGGTTACCATAACACGGGCATCTAATTGCCTAATTTGGAAGCAGAAGGCCGTGTGTGGAATTGTCCCCAACTATTATTATTAATACAATTGGTCTATGCATCCGTGCGACTGCATCTTACGATTTGTCGTTGTGATTATGAAATTGAATTTATTTGTTTTTTTTTTCTTGTCTCCACTATACAGGGGCCTGGGCACCCAGCTCGTGCGACAAATACCGAACACGGCGATCATGATGTCCACGTACGAGGCGGTCGTGTACCTGCTCACGACGCACTTCAACAGCTCCTTCTACGAGAACACCTAGCGCTCGCTCCAACACCGTGTAGTTATCTAGACCCTAACCCCGTCATTACGGAAATATCGTCGCCTTGCAATCGTCCAGAGTACTCTGCAATTCACCGTGAAACTTGCTATTGAAACGCCCTTAGAACTAAGGGTGTATTCCCATTGAAGTGTTGTATCACAGAGTCTTCCGTTGTGTGGCGGGCGTTGAGGTGTTTGCATGATTACAGCGATGTTTCGTAATCGGGTCGTCGTAGCTTCGTCGTAGTGGCTCCAGTATCCGGGCGACACCGAAGCTCACCCGGCGACGGGTCGTAAACATTTAGCCGACAACGACACAAACGTGTGATAATGACAGTACAAGTGAAACGAAATAAGAGTATATACAACATGAATGTTGTACAACTTGTGCCTGCGCGTGATGCACATAAATGTAGTCGCTAAACGAACAGTCCGTCGGTCTATTATCATGAATGTTATATTACATTTATCTGTTACACAGTTTTGGTGAAATTGCCTAGAATTTAATATCTCACGTGCGAGCGCCCGGATTAGTTGCGAATAAATTCGATTGATATAAATAATATTATCAACTGTGTGTAAATTATTGTATGTTTATTAGAGTTAAGATTGGTCCATTGATCGTGCCGCATTGAAACCGTCTCGCCGCAGGTGTCTCATGTCGTTTGAATAGCAATTTGTGTTCTGAAGAAAAAAATTCTTGTAATGTTTAGGTGCTTTTTGTATATTAATGGTGACCGCAATGGATTATTAAGGATTAGGGTGATTGGTTTTTTTTTTTCGCAAGGAAATTTTCTGTACTCCGAAGGTTTACGCCGATAACGCAGACGTTATGTGCCAATCATATTTGAAATTCAATTCCATGTTTAGGTTCAAAATTCTACCCTCATTTATGGTATATCAAAAGTGTTAATTGTGCAATCAATTTTTTTCTTCATTTTTATAGTGTAAGCTGATGTAAAATCTTGGTTTTCCAAAGTGCAAAGATATAAAAACAGTAGTCAATAATTTCTAGTCGATTGACAAATAGCACAATTACATAACCGGATCTGTATAGCCTTTGTATAACTGCAATGTACAGTGTATTGGCAAGATTGGTATAAAACTGATTGATAAAAACCAATACAGTCCACTGTTAATAATTGTTGATGTTTTACGCAAACTGTTGCAGTGTGCTAAAGTTAGGCGATTACCTAGTCACATATTCAATGTTCAAAAAATACATCATTTTATAGAATACTGTATGAATAGAACGCAACAGAACACCCATTGTATTATAATAGTGTGTAGAAAAGATGCAAGCAAACTCGGGCAATAATGTTACATACTTATATTACCGTAAGTAAATGTAACATTAAACAGCCGATTAAATTATTGTTACATTGGTCCTTGTACGTGTATGTTGATTGTTAAAAATGATTCTATGTACTTTTAATAACTAATTAGTAAGTTTAAGTGCCTGCATGTCTTTGATTGCTTGCAAAGTAGTGAAACTACCATTTTTAAATGATACTGTTTTTAACGCGAAATAGTAAGTAAGGTGATCAATTGATTTATGTGTCAAATTGCCGTTTACTATAATTTGCCGCAAATGCAACAATCGATCCCCTAGCACAGATATAGTAAGTTGTGAGCTGTGATATAGAGCTTGTAAATATTAGTTTTATTATGCACATTTTTAGGTTTTATTCCCTATAGATTTGTATACCCATTTTACTTTTTGTTTAACTGTTTTTTAATTAGTCAAGGCGCACACTTAATTTGTTCGACTGTTAGTGGTTGTTGTCATATACATATATAATATTCAAAATATTTTAATGTTGCCACTTTTCATTAGCTGTTGGCATAGAAATGTTGGGCTGCAGGAAAGGCAGGTAATTCAGAGTAAAAAATACTTGTAAAGAACAGATTTAGACTTGTGTCAGACTGAGTATAAGATACTTTTGTTTAATAAATAAATAAGTGAAATAATACACATGCATTTTTTTATTTTACCAAATTTAATAGCATTAATAAACACATTTTTATATATAAAATTAAAAATCGCTAAATTAAATGCAATTTAAACATTTACTGGGGTCGGATGTATCCACCCAATGGCTCTAACAAAACACTAATCGTTAATTATCGCATAGATACAGAAGTTATAGGAAAACTAAAAAAAGGCACAAAAACCATACCATACCATAAGTAAAGATATATGCTATTTACTTCTATCTAAGTGATTGAGGTTTATATGTTGCAGTTCCTAACAAGTTATACTACTAACCAACCATTGAAACTTACTATGTGAAATGTTTTGATCATATTTTGTGATTGAAAATTCTTTATTGCTATTGCTATTATATATTGTCTAGTACATTTAATTATAGCTGGACCTGGATCTAGACCACATTTGCCTCCGGCCATCAGCTATTTTATAAAATGAGCCCATAGTTATTTATAACCCTATCAAATTTTCTTAAAATCCATATAGTTGAAGTTCATAAAGTATCCTAGACCTATCCTAAACCAAAAATAAATAATTATATACTAACATCAAATTACATTTCTATCTGTCCAATAGTAATTGTGTGATGAGCAAAGATACGAATAGATCAAGAACGCTGATTAATTGCTGCCTTTACAGTCTTTTCGAGAAATGTTCATATGCAGATTCTATTTTCATTGCTATTTTTACTTCGTTACAGGTGTACATACACTTCACAATTGTGAGATTGTCCTATTTATTGTGTTTACTTTCACAATTACTATGAACTACGTTCCCTATGATTGAAACGGCTTAATAAGGCACCTAATAGACACATTAGTAATTAGTACCCAAACATGAGTGCATATAGCATTAGGTGTATCACTGGGGTATTTTAGCATGTTGGTTAATGGAAACAAATTGCCCTTTAAAACGACAATCGGTTCTCGCCTAAACCATATAATTGAAAAAAATATTACTAATCCAAGTATAATTTGAAGCCCCAAATGCACAGAACCCTTAATCGCAATACTTTTTCTAATACGACTTTGTGAGTTATCCTTCAGTTCTGTCTCGAGCTTATTAATTTTTCGCTGAAGTTTTGAATATGCAGCAAACTCGTCCTTCATTGAAATTGTCTTCTGTTCGTTTTTAAGTTTCAATATTTCTTCCCAGAGGGCTCGTTCCTTGCTAGAAGGTCTCGCAAAGCAAGCTGCAATCTGAAAAACAATAGCTTAAATAGGTAGGTTTTCTAGGTACTGATAACCCATTTTTATTTGCTTCCAAACCTACCGGTTTCACCAAGCTTGACACAAGAACGTTCAAGGAACAGAGCACCGTCAGATAAACTAAAAGAAACCCATTAATAACTTCCAACATTTTCTTTTCTTCATGTAGTTTAATTTCTATAGTAGCCCTTATTCGACATTAGAAGAGAATTTTTAATGCAAATGTATCACGAATAACCTGAATTCAAAATTTTTCTATTGTTGACAACCATATGATACTATGATAGAGAATAGACAATGACACAACAAAAATGACATTTAAACGAATCGTTATGACATATTCTTATCATTTGACTTTTTAATTTATATCAGGCATTGGATACAACGACCACTTTGAGTTATATAATGTTTTAATTTCACTTGTTAACACTTTGAGCTTTGCTTTTTACTTTAAATGGTCCCACTGTGGTTTTACTAAATGTGATGTCGGATTGTATTAAAAAGTCGTAAGAATGTTTCATTAACAAACATTTCGTAACTAGTTTTACAGAAGACCGACTGTTTTGTACACGTAGTAACGTTTACAAAACAGTCGTTACTAGCTCAACTTAAGAACTTAAGATATAAATCAAACACAAATCCAAGAATACAATGTTTTTTACAACATAATAGTCTCATTCGGTTGTATATTCAGTGTTCCATATTATCTATAGATTTCAATCGGCGATGAAAGAGATGAAGCATGTCGTACTCGTATGTCATTTTCAGAAGTTTTTGGACCAGTTGAATTTTTTAGGTTATGTTACTGGGTAAAAAAATAGAACAAGAAATATGGCCAATATAATATATTTAGAAACATATTCAACCTATGAAGAATATCAAACTTTACTTAAAATTGGACTTTCAATCGAATCGCTTATAATTTATTGTGTTTATAAGTATTGTTCACCCAAAGAGGTGAATTTGAGATTTGTATTTCTGTCTAATACATCAAAAAATAACCAAGTGACAATTAATTTGAGTAACAGTAAAGAAACATTAAGCTACATAAACAAGAACGAGTTACCTTGGCAAGCATCATCGTGTGTATTTCCTGTAGTTATCCATGAAGACTCTGTTGTAACGGGCCTATGCGCTGTGGCCAGGCATATCTCTAAATATCGGTCGGTTCCACCATCACCTCAAGAGCATGAGGATGGGCTGCTGGGTTTCCGTAAAAGTTGTCTACAAGCGCCTAACGAAGTTTCAATATGGACAAAATTTTGTGAAGTGGATATTATAAAAACAGTTCAAGAAATTATAAAAGCACAAAACATTACACAAATATCGCAAAATTTAGTACGCTTCGAAAATCACCTTCATAAGCCTGTTAGAATTCACAATATTTTTAAAGTTGCTCGTGACTTTAAAAAAGATTTAAACATTAAACCAAGTGAAGAGGAAGCAAAAGAAACTAGAGAATCAAAGGATGTTTCAAGAGTGCCAAAAAGTAGAAAATGGCAGTCTAAATCTAAAAAAGAACTCAAAGTAAATTGTTCTACAAAGATTGAGGATCTGGATTTAAGCCACCAGTTTGCAGAGGGTCCATTCTTAACTTTAGCTGATTTGATTTTATTGCCTTCCTATCATATAATAATAGAATCTCTTGGCTCCAATACATTTGAATCTCTATTTCCTTTGACTCACAAGTGGTTTAACACTTTAGTTAATATTTCTGAATTGCATTCAATTGTTAATCTTTTGAAAAACCTCTACATCAAACAATTTGTTACTGAAAATTTAACAATACCAGCTACGAAAGATGTTAGCCTTTATAAGTCAGACCCCAAGAGACACAATCCCAAGAAGAGACTCTTCACAAAAGAGTATGACATTGAAAATGCTTTGAGTGTTCTAAAAGATGGAATGGAGTTAGATGTCGCATTAAACAATCCTGTAAAAAAACTGGATTGGGATACGGTTCCGGACGGTGCCAATCCAGCTGCGGGTCATCTGCCAAACGAGAGGATTGTAAGAAAATCACAACAATTAGAAAATTTAACCCTAACAGTCATGTCCATTGCCAGAGATGGTGACTTGATTGTAGATTTTTGTAGTGGCAGTGGACATTTAGGTATATTAATAGCTCACCTATTACCTAAATGTACTGTTATTTTACTTGAGAACAAAGAACAGTCCTTAATGCGAGCGAGAGATCGTGTACATAAAATGAAACTCACAAATGTGTACTTCTTCCAGTGCAACCTTGACTTTTTCGTTGGCGATTTTGATATAGGCGTGGCATTGCATGCGTGCGGAATAGCAAGCGACTTAGTCCTAGATAAATGTTTAAAGGCGAATGCCAGATTTGTTCTGTGTCCTTGCTGTTATGGGTCACTTCATGCTACTGACAGACTGGTTTATCCAAGAAGCAAAAGGTTCGGTGAACTTACCATCGACCAATATTTGTGCATTTGTCACACGGCAGATCAAACTCACAAGGAGCATCGTCTAACGAGAAGAGGTGACAAATGTATGGCGGTAATTGATTCGGATCGAGCGAGGCTAGCTGAAGAGTTTGGATATAATGTTAAACTTTTTAAACTAAACCCACTCTCGTGTACACCCAAGAATAATTTCCTCATTGGGGTACCATCTTAGTAGTAAGAAATAAAACATTTTACAACATTTATCAACTACTTTATTTTCCTAAATATATTATATACCAATTTTGTACTTCAATAAAAGTCTTTTCATTTGATCACACCAAATACATATTATTTCATATAACAAAAGCTTTATTAAGTAAAAATTAACTTAATCAGTGGTTTGTTGAGAAATAATGTATCGTAACTTTGAGACAACAGCCAACATAAGTATAATTTGACATCTAAACCTATATTATATCTAATAGCAAGATCTAACAACGAGCATAAACGATAGCCGTGCGACACGGTATGTATACCTGAAAAAAAAAGCATTTATTCCATAAAAATAATATTAATCGGGAACTATATAATTGAATAATACGATTTAAAACATAAGTACTTTACAAAAATTCCAAGTAATAAACTCCTTACCTGCAGAGAATCATTTCTATTTGCCCAGGGCATATTCTGTGTTATATGGGATTCCCCTTCTGCTTCCACGCGACCGAAACCGCCGTACTTTTTACTATCCGAGCACAATACGGCCTAAAAAAAAATAACATTTTCATTAGCTTTATAAAGACAAACTATTGGGGCATAGAGAATTATGAAGAAATTTAATTGCCTAAGCAGAATCCACCTACTTAATAAACTGTCAGTTGATCAATAATCACATTATCACGCAATCAAATTAAGTGGTCAAAGTAATGTTTGAAATGGAATTGTTGGTTCATTTTACTATTCTACAAACATCATAATTTGGGTGACAATTCTAAAATTCGTATAAATTGCCAGTTAATTAGTCACCTGATAGTTTCCGGGTTCATTCACTCCTACTCGGTAATCCGTGAAACTTTGGAACGGATGGAAATTGAACACGAACAGCAGACCGGCGCGTTCGAACGCGATCACCTTGTCGCCCTCGTGCTTACACGACACGTAAGCCTGGTGACATAAAAAATACTCGAATAATAACACTTCTATAATGAAGAGAAATATTTTTTGTTAAATAAAAGTTAAATAGTACAGTGTCGTGCGTCATATTGAACCATATTCTAGGCTCTAAGGGACTTCCCCTTACCGGATTGGACCTGAGCCAGCCGTACTTCTCCTCCAACGCGTTCATGTCTCTGTCGAACTGGTTGAGGTACTTGTATTTGAGCAGTTCGTCGTCCACCAGATGCCACTGGCGTCGCGCGTAGTGATACGACGAATTGTTGCCGGCGCGAGGGAAGTCCAGCCACTCGGGGTGACCGAATTCGTTACCTATGTGGTAAAAAAAAAAATTAAATTATTCTGGGCAGATATATATATCCATTCTTCTGTGTTATTATGCAATTTCTCCAAGTAGATAAATAGATATACAAGCTAAGAGATGTACATATTGTGTTAATATTATAAAGAGGTAAGCTTTGTTTTTACGTAGGACATAGTAATATTAGAAACAACTGAACCGTAGATTATTTCTGATTTTCATAGGCTATCTTTGCGAAACCGCTTGTCTCCATTCCACCTTGCAAAAGATGATGACAGATTCCAACAGCTTATAGCCAACCCTTCATTAGTGTGAGAGGCATTCGATGAACAATAACTATACAACTCATCAAGGGTCGATTGGCGAAGAATGCCCCTACGCGTTAAGTTCACCCTTAATGTTAAGCCCGTTTCTTGGTGTTCAATAAAGAGTTAACGAATAAAAATGAAGGTAGAATAATGGAAGTGTTACCGATGAAGTTGAGGTAGGCCTCCCCGCCCAGCGCGTGCGTGACGAGCCGGATCATGCAGTGCAGCGCCAGGCCGCGCTCCACCAGCGCGCTGGGCTCGCTCAGCGTGCTCATGTGTGTATACATGGCCGCGTCCATCAGCCAGAACGCGATCGTCTTGTCGCCCACCAGCGCCTGCACGCACACACACAAGGACCATTGACTAAGTGATCTATTGACGCCGCACCGAGCCATAGTAGTTTTGTTTTAAATTCTTTACAGCATTATGGGATCTTATGTGTAATATTAAATCTGCACGTTGTGAGAACCTGGCGCCTGAAGTAGGTTAACAAAATCCTGTATTACAAGTCACCAGGGTTTATAGATAATTTAAGGTTAATTATAGTTAAAAGGTTAATGTCCAGCAATCACTATGAAATTATATTCCGTTATAAAGTAAATAGTTGAATTGCTGGAATTGTGTTTGGAGCAAAGAAATCGTTGTTTACCTATTTATGTTATATTAATCCCTTCAGATATTTAATGATGTGGAATCGATTTAGTATCATTTAACAATAATCCATACAGCCACATGCAGGTTCAAATAGTTTTTAAAGAGAAAATCTATTCACATACTATTTCACTTCTGTTTCAACAAGTATATGTTACCTGGTCATGACTCTCGGCGTATGCAACAGTGCCCTCCATCCATCTTCTATTGGTGAGGGTGTGGACAATGTGGCCCATCTTCCAGTCCTCGTCCTTCTCCTCCTTGAGCAGCTTGATCCACATGTCGGGGATGGCCATGCCCAGCCGGTAGTCGAACCCGGTGCCGCCTTCGTCCACCGGTCGGCCCGTCGCTGGCATGCCAGACACATCCTACGAGATATTATATACAAGTTTTCATTTTATATTGAACTAGGTTTTGCCCGCGACTTCGTCCCGCGCATATATTATTATACATGTACACCTTCCTCTCGAATCACTCTATCCATTACAAAAAAACC
>DWDX01005237.1:0-10717 GCA_018245675.1 Agara michaeli | reverse complement strand
GTACTACACTCCTCTGCCTACCCCTTAGGGGATTACTGGCGTAATGTTACGTATTAATTAATCGGTTCATCGGCATGTACGATTTAAAACAATAGCAAGTTGAATATTGAAATTAAGCTTCTGTGCTGTGTTCATATCTGTTCAAATTTAAGGCATCGCAACTTGCCACATGCAACAGCGTTACCTACCTTTATTTTTACAACATACCGGTTCCCGCACACTGCGTTTTCTTTCTGAAACCCGTTGAAATACAATCATGAAAATCAACCGTTTTCTCATTGCGTATTCGCAGTTTTCAAGTACCGAAAGCCATTTTTGGAAAATGTATTGTCTAAATGTCTGTGTTTGCGTTAAAAGGTTGCTGCTCTCGGCGATCAAATCATCTTCCATCGTTTTTATCGCGCTGTAAATACGGTTTCAAATCGACGGTGATGTTCGTTTGATACGAGTGCCTGTTGGCTGTCATAAAAAGAGATGCGACGTTCTTGGCCGAGATGGCGATACGGTGAAGCTGCATCGAAACGGTGGAATTTCGATTCGATGCGAATTTAAATGTGTTTACTGGAGCGGCTAACGTCGCTACTGTTTGCGAGATAGCAAGAAATGCCTCTAGTCGCTGTATTGATTTCAAAATTCGTACGGACACCTGTTGTGTAATCTTAGTGTTGTCAGTATAGATTAACAATAAACATACAAATTGGTTGGTTGTTTTGTTAATCTATATTAATAGCATTATTAATATGCACGAACTTTATTCTTCAAACGATTTTAACGGTTTTACACTTTTCAAACTATATAAGCAAATGAGTATAAAGCTCGTCTGAACAGAATTGCTTTTCAGGTCTTTATTCCTTTACATTCTACTCAAGGAGGCTTAAAGGCTTCCTAAGGCTAGACAAAATTCAATGATTATTTTGAACAATAAGTTGTAACGCCTGAAGCCTTATATTGTTATTGTTTTTGACTTTTAGAAAAGTTTTATTACGAGTGAAATTTACTTTATACCATTTTATCTATGTTCCAAAAACGTTTACATAGACTTTTGTTAGCTTTTGTCCTTCACGGAATCGAAGGTACTCGTGGAACTGACATAGCTTAAAAGTTATTCAACAAGAATCCGTCACGAAGTTTTCAGACGTCTGTTTTTTTCGGCGAAAGGTAATAATGATCTCAAACAGCTGTTTCATTGGGCTATGAAAAGTTGTCACAAGTTCAAAGTCTGCGCAGTTTTACGACTTAAATCGACTTATTTTACTACTGCTTAGTTAATAAATAATCTGGACGATATTCAATTGTATCAAGCGGAAGGTATTTTTAACATTTAGTGGCATGTAAATTAAACTGTTGGGTATCAGAAAGGGTGCAGGAGAGATTTAACACAACTGATGATTTAATCTTCTCTCCTGCGTAAACATTTTAACGTGAGAGTGTGTTAAAACAAAAAAAAATATTGACTGCTATAATTTTGCTTTGATACATCAGTCTATCGCACTGTTACTGTCTTAGCAACTCCCGCAGCCATCTTTTTTATAGGGTATATCATTATACTGTATCGCTAGTACTAGTATGACGGTACCTTACAATAGAAAATCCAAACAATCCAAACACTTGGTTCTTGGTAGAAGAATAAATCCAAAAATGTGCCTTTTTTTACGGAAACCACGGAAACTAGTGCATTAAACTAAACTTCCTTGACCTGCGAAGTTCTGAAAGCTTTCCACAGTTCGCAGAAGTGAATCGACCGATAACTGCGGACTGACCGCAAACTTTCGTTTTCTTTTCTTGTATTCAAGGAAACAAAGCGTACATTTAGATTAGGTTTTTCTGCGTTTTCTTAACTTAATTTCATAATAGTCCATTGATTGGATGAACTTATTGGATGCCACAAATGTAGGAATCTAGACGAAGCACGTCAGGTTTGTCAGGACAGAGATATTTGGCACTCGGTGCTTTCTGCCTACCCCGATAAGAACCTCGCGTGACGTTATATTGTTGTTATTGTTGGATGTCACAAATAATATAGCTAGCATATATCAACACTATAGTCATACTTGACGACCCATGACACGCAGGTCACCAAACCGACTTATCACACAGATGTTGCTGGGTTCGATATCTGGCGTCAAGTATGTTATGTTATGTTATTACATAACATTATCCGACATTGGCATCTACTTCTAAGGTCAAAGCTGATTAAAATCAATCATAAATACATTGCTTGCTGTTGCACTTGATTGATTGAATGGATATTAGCGAAAACGTGCCATAGAGAACGCTCCTACATGGTCCAATAGCAGTTCTGAATAGAACACTGTAATATATATCTGGAAAGTGTTCGCCTGCGAAAATATTGGGATCCACATTTTATCATATCGAGACCAAATGGGTGTGACTAAGCGTTAAGTTCGACGTCTATAATATAAACTGGGACGTTAACACGAACCAGTCGTTAAACGAAAGGACAATTGGAATGGATCCATTTTATTTTACAGACTCCTTAGGGGCCAGATAAAGTGTTAAGCTAAACCTGATATCGGTGCGTACCACCGCAAGCGTATGAACGATGGATTCTCAGTGATTTTATTCCTTAAAAATGAGCAAAATAAAGTTATTGATCCATTCTATACACTTCAGGGATCAGATTAGTATCCATTTATCTTAATGCTAAGGGGTCGTTCAAGTATTACGTAAGCGGAATTTACTGATTTTTAACCCCCCCCCCCCTTGTCAGCAAAAGTCAGCAAAACCCTAACCGCCGCCCTATGTTTCGTACCCTTTTGTCATCAAAAATAAGCAAAGATAAGACCCCCCCCACCCCCTTCGGTGCTTGCGTAATACTTGAACGATCCCTAACACCTGATTTGCTGAAAAACTATGAAAAAATATTGCAGATATGAATATCAGTTTCGATTGTATGTTTGATTTGGAAATAATCACGATTTTTAAAGCTTCCAAAATAGTTAAACTTATATTGGCGATATTGTTATTTACTACAGTTTATGATGCGAATGTTTGATTATTCGTCAAATGCAAAAGCATTGCCTCAAATACTTATTGAAAAAAAATGATCATTCATCTGATTAATGGAAAGAAGTGCCTTAAGGTGGGGAGGACGGGGGAGGGGTTAGGGAATCGTTGCAAAGCTACAAAAGCGAGTGCATTTTTGAGTGAATTTTGAGCTGTCAAATTATCGTCCAAATTTATATTATTAATTTTAAAGCGCTGTTTCTTTGCTTATCTGAAAAAAAGTAACGGATCTTTTCTCGCTCGTTATGAAACAAGTTCACAAATCCGAAATGGGTCGGGTTTGAGAAAATTGAAATGGGCCGATGTAATTTCATCCAAACACCCCGATCTGGTCGGGAATTACAGAATTGTATTGGTTTCATTCTAATATTCCATCTCACTTCCTGTTTTCTCGTTTCCATTACCGCGACTCAATTGATTTCTAATGACGCGTGTATGAGTTGCCGTCATTTGATTTGCTGTTCACTGCTTAACCGGAGGTCGTGGGTTCGACTCCCATTAAGGGCAATGATTAATTTGTATGTATTTTCGTGAACTGTCCGATTACCAGTAGCATTGTCATAATTATTATTAATTAGAATCCTTTGTGCAAATAGAATTAAAAGACAAAGTTGTTTATCGGTGCATACATAGACGAAATTGATATCTGTACCTGTAACACGTTCAATAGTCAAATTGGTTTCATCAAACTGACTGGCGTACTGAAAGGATAGATACAGCCTTTGTACGTCTGTGTACATTCCCACATAACTCGTGGTGCACTGCTCAATAACTATTCCGGTCAACGAAACCAGCACGTTGTCACTGGTACAGTCAATACCTACAATGGGACCATTTTATGAAATTGTAGTTTTTTTTTAATATTTTTAAAATTGTAGTATTTTTTTAAATTGTAGTTTTTTTTTAATTGTATTTTTTTTAATTGTAGTTTTTTTTATATTTTTTAAATTGTATTTTTTTTTTAATTGTAGTTTTTTTTAAATAATATAGCCAAGCGTTTGGCTGCTATCTCGCTTGATGATAAGCTTACGATGCTATGCAGCTTACGATGAAGCCTGAAAAATGACTATTCACTCTCGGTTTAAAAAAGAGCCAGAATTGTCGAAGAGATTCCTTCAGCTAATTTCCATAAAGCTACGATCGAGTTTGCAGTTTCCGCGTTTTCTTGTGGCCTCGTTTGCGAATTGGTTATGTACACACCACACACTTCTAGTCATTCATATTCAAATTTCAACGCGAGTCGTGTAGGTTTTTCGTGTTGATTTTGATAATTTTTGTAGTCTCACCGAGATGTTCTCATGAATATTTTACATTTAACTTGGCCATTTTAATATATTATACGAATGTGCGGTTTTCGTTTTGAATTTGCAATGAATCTAATTTGGAAAGGAACTACGTCTATGTATCATTGTTGCTGCTTCGCACGTTATAGTACGGTATTACTGTCTGGGAGAATAGTAGGAAAATTAAATTTAGCAAAAAATTAAAAGATGTTAGCCAAAAGCTATAGATATTGTTTTGTTAGACTTAATTTGAAATGAAATTTGATAATTATAATTACCTTTTTGTTTTTTGTAATATTAGCATTTAGGGAATTTTCAATATAGTAGCTCTAATACGCCTTTTGAACTTTGAAATTCTTGTATCCTTTTCACAATTGGAGTACTAGTAATAGTTTAAATCTTCATAAGTAAATAAACTTCGACTTCGTTCGCCGCGAAAACTTCGTCAGTGTGGATTCTTCTTAAAATATATTATGTAATGATAATTTCATGCTTATAAATCTGTTTAAGTTGCATAAATCATGGAAAAATATCAAAACAAGTGAAGATAACAAAAACAAAGTCTCTCGAAACATGTTCTGAAGCAAATTGGACGTGATTCGGTTAAGTCTCGACGCTGGCTTGCTCCTGTCTCATCTTGTTCTAAATTGATTCGTTTCATTCACATTTGCCGTATAAAATCTAAGACATATTATACCTGATCTAGAATACTGCTGGGGTTCCATTTGTATTGGTTGAAAAATTATATCGGAAGAATCTTACGTATAAATCGTACAAATATTTGCTAAAATTGCTATGTTAATTTTTTTTCTTTGGATTCAAATTGTTCATGTCATTGTCTGGCTTATTTGAATGGAAAAAAAAATTTTCGTCAGTTTTTTGTAAGAAGTTTATTCAAACTTTAATTAACATGATATTTAAAAACATATAAAGTATTTTTATATATTTATAAGTTTGCTCGACAGTCTATTGTGGCATTCAACGACCCTAGTTCGCTAAGAAATATTTTCATTTTTCCGAAAGTATTTGAAAAAAAGCGTAAGCATAGAATAAATATTAGTAGAATAATTAGGTTCAACTTCAGCGAATGACGTCAATAATATCTTAAATGAAAGTAACGTTACGTTGAACAATTGGAGCAGTGGAAAGCGCTTCATTAGCAAGGTTTGATTTCAGACGGCGCAAGCCAATTAGTATCAATTTACGTTCCGTTTTGTGTCAAGCGCATAATAATCACTACATAGTATAAAACAAAGTCGCTCTCTCTGTCCCTATGTCCCTATGTATGCTTAAATCTTTAAAACTACGCAACGGATTTTGATGCGGTTTTCTTAAATAGATAGAGTGATTGAAGAGGAAGGTTTATAAGTATAATAACATTTGTATAATAATATATGCGCGGGACCAAGTCGCGGGCAAAAGTTAGTAGTTCAATAAAATAACGAGATCACTCTCAAATTGTTGCAAAGTAAAATTACATTAATTCTCTTGGTTCCTTATATCCATGTAATTCTGTAACAATAATGCCTGATGCTGTCGAATAGTTGCCAGAGCATATTTGCGGAGTCTCGTCACTCGGATACATTTATATGCATGTACAGACTGACGAAGTGAGCGAGTGATTGTTTATACTTACAGACGTAGCAAGCAATAAAGTACGAGACAAACATTGCCACTACGTTATATGAAGGCGGTTTTCATCAATATAGTTGAGTCTTCAGCATAATACATGTAATGATTTCTTCTTCATCGATCCCTTCATGCTGAGGATCGATCTTTGTGTAACTCGGTTATAAATCAGAAACGATACTTGTTTTAATAAAGTTTTATTTGCATAATAATTCACCACATTAATATTAATTCCCATATTTTACCGTCATCAGTTCAGTTAGTCGGTGTCATCATTATTGTTACACACTAAATTGATTGCCCTCCCTAAGGCTACTCACATACGTACATTTAAAGCGTTGTCATAGCTTAACTATTTTCTTACACCCTTTTTATTGGTCCACTGTTGGACCGAGTCCCCTCTCACAGTGAGAGGGATTTAGATATATAAGTCTACCACGCTGATCAAATGCGGATTGTTAGTCTTCAAACACCTCAGAAAAAATAATATACTGCATAACATCTCAAAGTCGTGCAGGTTTCCTCACGATTTTTTCTTTCACCATTGTAGGAAGTGATATTTAAATTTTTAGTTATGAAAGGCACGCAACCAGAGGTGCGTGCCAGGATCGAATCCAGACCCTCCCGAGTCGAAGGCTGAATTTCAAACCGCTGCTTGCATCACATATTAACGTACTTTAATTGTAACCTGTGCTACTTACAATATACATATTTATGTATGTACATATTAGTCGGAGATGAGCGTACACTGATGAACGTTTAAAAATAGAACATTATATATTATGTATTGCATAATAATGACTTGTCAAACACACTGTCTCGCACCGAATAGTTCGCGAAATGTTTCGACGGACTCATAAAAGATTTACGTGTAAATGCGACTTAACTGTAAACATGTCTGACATTGGACATTTTAAAATGGTACAGTCTATTTATAATTGTCTACTTACTTTTAATAAATAAATGTATTACACTAGTTTATATATACATTTAATCATAATTTTCCTTTGTATTGTTTTGTGTTTTGGTTTTTATTTGATGCGTTGTTTAATTTGTTTAAAAGTATATACAAGTCTCTATAATACATTAACGTGGACCATTTTTGTTATAGAGCAAGTTAGTCGGAAATCATTTTGCTATTTTGCTGTTTATAAATTCGTAAATATTGTCGAGATGATTTCAGCATATAAATGATCTCTGCCATAATGATTATGTTACAACATTACAAAGTCTTAAATTCTATCTAATAATAAAATATAATTTACATCACAGTGTGCTTACTTAGGAAAAGTCTAAATTCATCTATCTTGTCTTCCCCCAATCTTCTTTGATCATGTCGGATCCTTTTTCAGCAATCATATAAACGGGAGCATTTGTATGACTGGAAACGATTGCCGGCATTATACTTGCATCGATTACTCTTAAATTACTTACGCCATGTACTTTCAGTCTTGGATCTACTACTGCTGAAGGGTCGTCTTTAACACCCATTTTACACGTACCACTTAGATGATATATGCTAAAGGTGAACATTTGTGCAACACAAGCAAAGTAGGCATCACTGCCAAAAGGTCCATATTTCAAACAATCCGAAATGGGCATGTCATATATTTTGGCGCCTAATTTTTTCATAGTTGGTTGTCTTGATATCTCTATAGCTACTTTGATTCCTTCAACGATTTTTTTCAAGTCTTCTGGGTATTCGAAATAGTTGGGAATCAATATTGGGTGTATTTTTGCATTTCTACTTTGCAGTAACAGTCTTCCCTTTGATTTAGGTCGCATTAACATCGGGAAAATCATGTAAACTTCAGATTTACCCAGGGGTCCAAAAGTGTCTCTGTATATTTGTTCATCGAATCCGAAATTTCGTGGTAAAAGAGGATCCGAGTTCAAGCCACCTCCAATAAATAACAGTTCCATATCTGGCCATCCACTTGCGTTAAATTTGTCCTTTAATTCCATAAATATCAAAGCTTCACAACCTCCGGGAATAGATAACGGTCCTTTATGGGTTTTCATCCATCTGAATACAAAATCGAAATGATTTAATATATATTCAGTTGTTAGTGAAAAGTTTCCTCGTTTAACCATAAAGTGAATACCGCCAGCAGCTATGTGGTCCATTAAATTGTAACCCACTGGCAAGTCTTGTATGACAGGTATACTCATTTCATTCAAGTGACTTTTAGGCCCGATACCGGATAACATGAGTAATTGAGGTGAATTAATTGCCCCTGCGGAGAGGATAACTTCCTTCTTTGCCAATATCTTATGTTTACGTCCATGCTTTTCTAATTCTACGCCTATTACTTTTGTTTTTGTGACGTCAAAAATAAGCTTGGTAACCATGCTAGCTTTGGTTAAATGAAGGTTATTTCTTCTGTTAATAGGATGTAGGTAAGCCCTACTAGAACTGTGCCGCGTTCCATTTTTCATACTTAGTTGTAAGAATGAAACCCCTGATGGGTTGGCGCCATTATAGTCTCCATATTTAAAACCTAATTCTTGTGCCGCTTTCACCCAGGCTTTTCCCTTTGACGTGCGGAACGGAGCGTGCTCGACGTTAAGATACCCTTGGTGTCCATGATATTTAGGATCATCGAATGATGGTATGTTGAAATTTTCCACTTTTTTGAAATACGGCAATACATTGTCCCAATCCCAACCTTCGTTGCCCATTTCTTTCCAATTGTCGTAGTCTGCTGGTGCTCCGCGGGTGTATATCATGTAATTTAAAACACTTGAGCCTCCAACCACTTTTCCCCTTGGCCATTTGCATTGCTGATTCTCGAATCCAGCGCAATATTTATCGGATGGCTTCGTTTTATATCTCCAATTTGCAGGTGTAAGTTGTAGGTAATTAGCTAACATGGGTATGTCCATTACGTAATTTTCATTAACTCCAGCTTCTACGAGTAATATTTTCCATTCTGGCATTTCGCTTAGTCTATTAGCAATCACACAACCAGCTGTACCTGCGCCGACGATAATGAAATCGTATTCGGAAAGCATATTCGACTGGTCAGGTGGTTCATCGTCGAGCTGTCGTGTGCCTTCTTGAAGAAACTGCATAAAAGATGTTACAGGATTTGCGAACTGTGTCTCTATTTGAAGTATGACACTGAATAATATCCATGCCGCCGCCGCCAGTCCCGGCGCTCGGTGCTGGTACTGCATCTGTAA
This sequence comes from Agara michaeli, assembly GCA_018245675.1. NCBI lineage: Eukaryota > Metazoa > Arthropoda > Insecta > Lepidoptera > Hesperiidae > Agara > Agara michaeli. The sequence continues at coordinate 1,592 of DWDX01005237.1, read as the reverse complement.
CGGAATATGGTATTTAGTAAAAGTAGTGTTTAGTTAAAAAAAAAGAAATTAATAATGTCGAGCCTATTGCAACTGGATTACAAGTCGTTGTGTAATTTACAATTGAGCATAACTGATAAAATGGTACTAAAAATATATTGATTTTGAAAGCACTACTCTCATAATGTTTCAATGATATCATACTTTTAGAAGAGAAAAATAAAATAAAATCTTCCAAAGCTAAGGGTGCAATTCCATTATCGTTAACATCGCATGTACAGGGAATATACCTTCGAATGGTCCTTAAGTTATGTGTATTTAATAATCGATATGTTTAGTGTTTTCGGGCAATACCCTGCAATGAACTGTAACGGAATCATTTAAACTGTAAAATGATTATAATTTTTTTATCGGCAATGAACGATTACACGAAGTTCAATTTTATTTGTGGGTTTTTTTTATGAATGAGAACAGAACGAGGTCAATTTTCTGAGTTGGATCATAGATAATGCTACTATTGATTATTAAACAAATAGGTGTCGAGGTTGAGGCGCATCCACTGCCAGCCCTACATTTTTGTTAATCGATTTCGTAGACCTTGATGTGTTTCTGTTCCATGTAAATTAGGTCGCACGGGACACACCCAGGATTAGCTTTGTCACTGTTTTATAGGGTTTTTTATTACGTTTTATCGGATAGTATCCATATGATAGATCAAAACAAAACTTTCCTGTGTATGAAGAATTTAAGATTAACATCAGTTTTCGACTTTTGTCCTTAATTAGATATTAATACTTCAGCTCTGTGGCCTCCATGACGACACCGAGCTCATTGTTTCCTATTTTAAACATATATTTTAACAGTTTTTAATCGGCTATCGTTTCTTATCCGGGCGGTTAAGGAATGGAACTCCCTGCTGGCGCTTATGGTCCTTGGCCAATATAATCTAAGACTCTTTTAGTAAGGGTGAATAACCTTTTTGGCATGCGTGTTCCATTCTAGGACGCTTCCCAAGTACCGGGGTGGCAGCCAAACGCTTGCCTATTATATAATAAAACAATTATACTATAAAATGCGATTCGCTAGAATAGATACGTAGTATGTTCAAGGAAAATCTTCACCCACACTATATTCTTATAAAACGGTCGCGAACAACAATAAAATTACGTACGATTATATTTTGTACTGCGTCGTTACTTGAATAATTTGTTAAATACCGTATTAACCTCTACAGTAATCGTTCGGTTGTGCATGTGACCCTTATCACATAGCTATGACTCGACTAATGATAGTCGCGTACCTGCTCATTCTAATGGAGGACGTTAGTGTTTCGTGACTGCAGATAATTTGCAGGATAATTCCTAACTTAGGCCTTTTCTTGCAGAAAATGATAGGTAGCTATAGCTACAGCTGCGCATGTAACTAAATCTTCGCATAAAAGAAATGCTCTCAGACAATCGTGACATTGAAATACTTGTTCGGGGGAAGTGCTTTTCATGTCCTACAACTGGGCAAAGGACTCCGGCGCAACGGAGATTTTTCCAATACACCGTGCCTATTATTTGATCCTAGGTTTTGCCCGCGACTTCGTCCCGCCCCCGCCCCCGCCCCCG
>DWDX01005236.1:0-10718 GCA_018245675.1 Agara michaeli | reverse complement strand
AGTGCGGTAAGAATCCCACATTACCCGGTGTCTCTCCCAAGGCACCGTGGTACCTTTTGAAGGTTTCCCCCCCGTAACCAAAAAAAAAAAAAAAAGGCTATTTTCACAGATACACGAGCCTACCGCTTTCAAATCAGTTATTTCTACTACAACATAAAGCCACATATTAGGCAATCTGTGTAGACAATTTGATGACGACCACAACCGGCTTGTAAATAGGATTAGCCCTATTGCATGTTAAACACATCACATTGTGTGAATGAATCTTAACGCCTGTATATATGTATGTATATATCGATATCGATACGTATCGATAATCTATTTTCTCTGCGAGCCGTAATGATGCCAAAGTCTACAAGTAATATTGTACGTTTAAATATATTGAAAATACTGTAGCCAATTTGGATATGTGGTTACGTTGTTGCGAACAAAAACAAGATGAAATCACGAGCGCGGAGGCTGTTGTCATTGTTACACACAACAGTTTTTGCGTGAAATTATATTTTGTGGAAGAACTATATAATGTACTACGACTATTAGTACTATGACTACTAGTACTACGACTACTACTACTACGACCACTACTACTTCTGCGGCTGCTGCTGTTGCTACTACTACCACAACTACTACTGCTACCACTGCTGCTACTACTACTACTATTCATGTTTTAGCCTGAGCAGAGTTAAAACTAAATAATTTTAGTGATTATAATTGAATTGTTACAACAAACTTAACTATCGCGGTAATAATAAGATATATTGTTATTCTTATACACTTAATTTTCATAATAATTGTGAAATTTCCATTTTGAACATTGAATATACGAAGTGCAATTTGTATTTTGATCATCTGTAATAGTTAAAGATATTCATAATTTGGTTTGTGTCCATAACTCTATCAAAAACAGCTGGGAGCATCTGGCCTCGAACAATAAAACAAACTTATAGGGGTAATCTCGTTAAGGCTTTCTGAAGAATGTTTTGGATTCAAGTGAATCAAAATCCGACCGTGAGACGAGAGATTAACAGTCATCTAGCCTCTATACCAAGAGGCCAGTAATGCAAGACCATAATAATAACAAAACAGATTTATGGCGGAAAGTGGTCTTCATAAAAAAACGTCCTTTTAAAATATTACGTGACGCGGAACGTCGGCCGGAAAAGTGGGGGTACGACAAACAGTACATATACAGTACATTTTGCTGGCCCGCACGTGTGTTACCGAACATTTCCTTTATACCTCTTTGTAGCGTTTGTAAAAAAATACTTCGTTTTTAACTACTGTGTAGCAAATATATTTATATTATAAGAGACTTGAAATTTGGCAGGAATATTTCTTTTGCTAAGTAGAGATCAGTTAGGAACAAGTTTTATGAAATTCCACCCGAGGATTGCGAGGGCGTAAACGATGGAAAAGTAATGTATCCAAAGTACAGCTCCGACAAACCTGATATTTGGTAGGAATATCTTTTTTGGTACGTTAAGACGAATTAAAAACACATTTTACGAAATTCTACCTCCAAAGGGGATTGCGGGGCGGGGGCGGGACGAGGTCAGAGGTCAAAAAGCTTAAAAAAACACATAGTTTCTAATAAAAGAACGATTATAAAATATTTTTCGTCCAATACTAAGAAATACAGTTCCATTGGGTTCTGTGCGACATCTGGACTTCTCGATTTTGTCAAAATGATAGATATGATCTAATATGATTAACATGCTATGTATTTGATTAGAGCTGAATGTGACTCCAGGCTTCACATTGTGTACGTGCTGGTAATAAAAAAAGTAACCCAACAGTGCAATAAGATGTTCAAGAGAAATATTTCATGCGATAATATTCCTTGGGGGAACATCTGAGTACTTTGTGTTAAGTTGAACAAAAACAGCAGTTAGACTTTGATCGAAGTTCGTTTTTAACGCCCGTGCAGAACGAAAGTCGGCCTTTAAGAGAACTCGACTAGAGCCGGCTATATTTCAAAGCTTATATAGCGCGCTGGGGTTCACCTCGGAAATCCTTCCGTTTCATCTCCATTTTATTTTCGACTTAGATAAGTACGTAAGATTTTTCCTTATAAATGATCGAGTGTCTGTTCAAGGTTTCCCAAATTTCCGCTAAGGTATTTGAACGTTAGTGCGTTTGGCGAGAGATCGCCACATGCCCGCCACTCATTGATATTCCATTTTCAAAATAATATTTCAGTATACAAAACAAAATTGCACCATAATAATAAGCAGAACAACACATGTCAATAGGAATTCCAGTTTTATAAGTGTTATTTATGACATCTAGGTACTGATAGTTTAAATTTCCAGTAGTTAGATTTATTTTAACTAAAAAAAATAAATGTCGGTAAATGTTAACAGAATCCAAATATTACAATGAAAATATGTAAGCCATATGCTTTTCATTTTATATTCATTGTGCCACACGAATAAGCTGTTGTTAAACATTCTACTCCACGAGATAGTATCATATAAGTACCGGTGGTGCCGACATAATACCAGAAATTTAACGGAACAGTTCCAATATCGTTGGTAACACAAACACCGCGGGAACTTGTGTCCGCGGAGACGCCCGCTAACTTCGCCAAAGCAAATGTCAACTTGAGGGCTTTCGTCATATTAATATTAACTATTAATCCTCTAGATATATTAGTAAAATTAAATTTATTTTTATTTCTTGCGTTATTATGTCTATCTTTATTTCTGGCGCATTATAATATAGAAACAAACCGACGGGTGGATACTGAATAAGTTTTCCTTTTAACCCTTAAAGCAGCTTATGACGGCTTATAAACTTCTTAATCTGAGGCTACTTAAACTGTCTAATACAATGAAAATTATAACAGCAATGTTCCAGAATTATCATAAAATACGACGAGAACAATTGCTGTCATAATAATACAGTTTAAGGGCTAAAGACAAATCGTTGTCTATTTGGTAGGCGTTTGTTCTTAGAAATAATTTTAGCGCGTGGAAATGTTAACTTTTATTTTGTTTACGGTTGGATTATGTTTTTCGAAAAAACATCGTTGTGCTTATGTTGTTGTTCCTTTAATCAGCATTGTCACGTACTCGAGGATTGTATATTTATCATCATCAAATAATCAACCATCAATGCTTTTTTATAAATTGTATACTTTTTGTACTTCATAATATGTATATGTACTTGTATATATGTATATTTGTTGTTTTTTATTTAGTTTTGAACGCGCTAATATTATTTACTTATTTACTGTTAAATTTAATACCATCACTAGTTCATTTAAAGCAATGTCTATTTAATTTTACGTCATCATTGAAATTGAAATTTATGTGAACAGAACTTCAACGACAAATCATTGACTCACAGTAAGCATACGGTGATGTTTAGAATCGGTTTAAATCGTCGCTTTGTCAGTAAAACAACATTTCGTCCTGAAGTACAAAATGTATGTATTTATCATGGTTGTAAAAATAACTGAAATATAGGAACGCTTATATTGCATATTATAGTGTTCGTGGTTAATTTAAAAAATACTTTATCATATTCATATTGTTAGCCGTTTCTGCGATGCTCTAAAAGACGGCACATAGAAAGGATAAAATCCCCAAGATTACATTATTATGACAAAGACAATGCGAGGCGTAAAAAGAAGCTGTAATCCTACTTATTCGTAGTCTGGAGTCTGTGGTTTTGTCAAGATTTCCAAAAGTTGTGTCTGTGCACTTTGCGTTTAAATAACCTGGAGGCGTATTGTTGCATTAGCTAATCTAAGAGTATTGTATCAAGTGTTATTATTTACGTTATGTTATTCGCAAAACTAAAAGAACATTGTAAAGTTTTTCTATTTATAAATATTTGTAAGCGCCTTGATGTGACTGATAAAGTATGAAAAGTTAAAAAAAAAATTAAAACGTTATAATTCTATTGCTACTAAGTAAATATAATTAAAGTCGTATGCGATTTGTTATGATTCAATATACATTTTTGCGAGTTTTTGAATTATAAATATTACAATGTAGGCAACGAAAAGTCGGTGAATAAATAAATCAAGATTTCAATGATCGTTAATCTCGGCTGCGAAATTAAAAAGTTACTAAAATTATAAAACCCAACAATCATTCATCGTCCGGTTGCGAGCGCTGCTCGAAATCCGTCCATTTTATCTGGCTCTTGAGGTTTTTTAGACAAATGAGATACGTGTTGTGGATTTACTACAATACCTTTGAAGAAGCGAATATAAAGTTCCAAATTTCCATATTTATTTTATGTAAGCGGTATATAAATACATATGTAAAGCCGTGTAAGCCGTTCGCTTGAAAAAGTGTCCAAATAAAATTTCCGAAGGTTATGTCGATGTTTAAATGAAATGAAGGTAAAGTAATGTAGCAGTTTTAGTTGTAATGGATCTGGTTGGTTGTGAAATGAATACAATTATCAACCAGCCAAGTTTATAATGAAATCGTTGCTGGGCAGGATATTCTCTTCACAAAACCTTCAGATCTGAACATTATTCTTTTAGTGCTCGTAGCACATCGTGAGGGAATAATGCTCTTGTGCGCGTGATTCTTTAGTAGTTCTCTATACTTATCCCTCTATCTTTCTATTCTTCTGTTCTCTCTACTTATCTTTGTTTGTATTCTTCCCGTACTTAATTGTATTTATTATTTATCTAACTGTCGACACCATAAAACACAAGGTATTTCCTATTTCGTGTACAATGACATAATAATTAGTAAAGTCTTTGTCGTCCATAATGGTTTTGATTTCGCGCAAACGGCCTGCAAAGTTGTTACGGGTCACAAAAAAAGGGTCTACAGCAAACGTCAATTAAGAAAAAAAATTATCCCTATATGTTGTTCGGGATTTGTAAGTTATAAACAGCTTTGTGTTGTAAGTAATGGTGTTTTTAAATCCTTGATGAGACAAAATAGGATTGATTAAAGCCATGGACCGTGGAGTGTAGTTTAAATAATGTTCTATAACGTAGAACCAAATTAATAGTGAGTGCTTTCAAATAATATGTTTTAATTAGCGGAGTTATGTTTTGCTGGTGCTAGGTACCCAGGTTTGGGTTTAATATTACCTTTGTTATTAGTTCTGCGTGTATTGTTTAATTAAACGGTCCACTACGATGTCTGGCCCTTGATATTTTGATTTCGCGTTGTTCAAATTGGTATGTTCAATAACTTGAAATTAGAAAATAATTCAATTGAAAACTGAGCTACGAAACCGCCCTTAGAACTTCAAAATAGTTTAGACAGTGAGGTTATCTGAAATGAAACGACTAAATATTAATTTTCTGTAATCTAGAAACTCGATCCGGATAACGGGATTAAGGTTGAAGGTAACAAAATATCACGACTACGCAAATATAGAAAGAAAGAAAGAAAAGATAGAAACACTTTATTTATAGACTACGACAGCACATAATACAAACGTTATAAAAATTATAATATAGAAACAAAAAACAAAAAGACAATTGAAATATAACTCTAAAAAAATAAAAATATAGGTGTTTTATTCTTTATTTGCAAGAGCCTTTTTATTGGTCAACTGCTGGACCGGGTCTTCTCTCCTACTGAGTGGGTTTTAGGCCTAGGTAATATACATAATTATAATTTAATAGTATTACCAGGACGCGCTTAAGCGTTCTATTATTAAAGTTGTCTTTTTTTGCTGTTACATCCAAAGCTTAGCTGTTAAACAGTATTTATAAATGTAATGTAAACTTGAAATACTGAAAAATATTCCCGCTCTCTCGGGAACGAGCGGTGTACGGAGCTTAGATTACCTAAACTAGGTCAGCTTGAATAAAAACAAACAAAGAACAATGAGAACAGAGCGGTCCCGTATAGTCGCGCAAATAACAAATGCGGTTTCGTGGTAAAACACCGCACAAGAGATGCACTGTAATGACAAAATATCTTTCAACTCGCCATACGCCTGTTAATTTCGCCTATCGCTAGAAAAATTGTGTTTTTAACCGACTTCAAAAAAAAAAGGAGTAAGTTCTCATTTCGGTTGCATTTACTTATGTTTGTTATCTCAGGAGTCCGTCGATTGTTAACCGATTTGGAAAATTATTGCTTTTGGTTGGGAGAATATACTTCAGCTTCTCTATCTTTTATATCTTATACATATATAGCTATCTTAATACATATATTCTTCTCGTGTGGCCTATTAATCATTAGCGGACACATCTTGTACCTACAGGTACTTCTGTACTACAATGCTTTAAAAGCGTATTGAGACTATATTTGGTACGATATACCTGCTCATAATAAAAATTCGTATCTATAATCTTTGAGCAACATAAATTCCACGTTGAATGGGATTTATAGATAACCACAAATCCATTCAAATCCCTCACACTTATAACAAATGTACTGGAGATAAAAATGTGTACAAAAACTCTACGTTAGCTTGATTTGGAGCAAAGTTTTGAAGATACTAATTTGTATGACCGTTCCTACACAATTACGTACGTATATATGTGATATTATATGTATATGTACGTGATACTTGCAATGTATGAAAATCTGTTTGCAAGGCAAATTTCTAACTTTTGAACTGGACGCTATAAGATTGGATAAAGAGAAAAAACTAAAATGTAGATTACAGATGCTCGCCGGGTGAGCCCGCTCGCATCCAAGTCACGCAAAACCATTTCCGTATGTGCTGCGAGGACAAGGAGATTAATGCAACAGGCGCTCCGCAAATGACTCTTAGAATTAACTCAGACAAAAAACGAAATTTAAAGTTTTGAAAAAACTCACGACGGTTCATATGTAATTGAAAAAGCATAAATGTGATGGTTCAGTAATGATCTTTTTTTATGAATTTTGTGTGAGTATAAATAGAGTAAAAAAATGACTAGCGATCAGTGGTCACACATGCTTTGGTGATCCTAAGTATCACGATGAAAAGTCGTCTGTTTGATGTGATTACTTATCACGGTCATTTACACACAAAGGTGCAAGATTCGCTTCAAAAAGCCGCGTAGTAGTGTTGCATTTGTAATCGGATATCGGATGTGAAATTCCAAACCTTTCACAAGAACACAACAAGTGGAACGTATGAGCTAACACTTGATCGTACGACGACGTTACAGTAGAAGATCACGCCGACTTTTAAAATTGGAATCTAGTGAGGCTGATTTTAAAAGAAACCGGTATTATACGAGAAAAGGATTTAATAGATCGTAAACGTAGGTGCAAATTTTCAGATTTAGACAATTACCGATGAATATTTCTTAAAATTGCATATAGTACAGTATACTTAAAAATCGGATATGTTACAACAGGTTCTTGTATAAATTTAATTCTAAGATCAACAATAGGTCCTACCTGTCTAACTTATGAGGTTAGAACGAAGTGTGTGATATTTCTGCTATATTTTTACAGCTAACACAATATTTGTAACGCAATCGAAATACTTTACAATGTTTTAAGTACGCTAACGGAATAACATTCTCCTTCTAAATGGCGACAAACAGTATAACATTAGCTCGTAAGTCTGGCGTTGTGCTAAATCGCGTACAAGTTGCGCGAAACATAGGCGACAGCTCTTAATGGAACAAATGAAAGCAGCGCGACACAGGAAGCGAAAAGCGAAGTTTCAGCGCAACTTGAGCTGGGCCGCTTAGTTATGCAGCGCGCGCTTCCAACTCCGCAACTTCCATTGGAAGTCTTCAAGTCACTAGACTTATGCACGTGTCTCGCTAAAACAACGCCGCCTTACCGCCTATTTTAATTCCGTTATACGCGGTTACAGTTAAGCACAGTTGAATAAGTTCGAATCAGCGGCGCACGGTACAACTTCCGCAGCGTCTGCTGTGACAAGTTTGCAACTGAATAACAGACACTTCGCATACGTTATTAATGCAGCGACGTTCAATTTAGTGTCCTATTTATGTTAGTAACGCAATCATATACGCATCTATGTGTGTCTACAATGTGTTTGATGTTATACGTTTTCAGTTACAACTTTTATGTTTATTTTGTAATAGGCCTGCGTTTGACTAAGAGTTCACTTGAATGGCTTGCGTAGAAAATTGTTCGTTGGTCTTTTGATCTAATTTCGAATCGAGCCAGTTATATTTGCTTATATAACATTTATTTAACAATCTATGAATGTCGAGTGTTATATTACCTTTTTATTTTTCTGTATGTTTCGTTATTTTATTTTACGTCCTGCAATTTAGTCCAATAGCACAATATTGTGTCTGTGTTTATTACACTCTGAACTGTTTATGTTGGAACCCACGGATTTTTATAGCATTACTAAAGCGTAGCATCAAATGATGAAGTATTTGTTAGATTTTCCATAAACACTAGCGCAGAGCAATATAAGACCGCCCACCGAGCGAACAGATATTTCATTTACTTTTATGGCCGCCGGAAAATATAAAACGTAGTTTATTTCGAAAGGCTTAAGGTTTTCTTTTGAGTAAGTATGAAAACAATTTTATTCAGTACAACAGAACGGTGTGCGAACTGTGACAGTTTGTAGTTGTTGAATTACTGAATAACACTTAAACAAATGTGGAATTTTTGTGTGATCGTTAACACGGCCAGAGAAATTGGATATTTTACAACATTATGCCATCATGATCACAAGAACTAGCTAGCTATAAGAACTGTCAAGCTGTTTTGAACTATTCGGTCTAATTTTTTGAACAGATTGCAACCCCCTGTAATGACAAAGTCGGGGGTTCTCGACCTCGCAGTTGAGTAACGATGAACTAAGGTAACATCGACATACATCTATGTATTTGCGACGAATTAGCTCTATATAAAATGTATACAGTAACTAATGACTATATTTTCGGCGTTGGACGTAGTTTTTCTTATGACTGGTCCTATCGTTTCGCTAGCGAGTTCGTAACTATTTGCCAAGGCGCTTATTTTATCCGTAAGTCGTACGTAGAGCGGCTAGTGTAGATTTCCCTTGAGCAGCCAACTGTTATAAAAGTACGTTTACCAGAAAAAAAAACTTCTTCCTCGTGAGGACTAACTTGGCTGCAAATAGATTAAGGTATCTTCCCTTTGGCCTTCAATATTATGAGTATATTGATAATATTGTTATTATTTTTATTGTAGCTATCGTTGACTCTTTCTTTCGCGTGATATCTATGTTGGTATTTTGGTATATCTAAATTTGGACTTGGACTTGGACTTGGATTTGGACACCAATTCCACGATCAGCTACACATATACACTGTATACTACAAAAGATATTTTTAAATATTTTATACAACATGAATATGAGAATCAACTTAAAAAAAACTGACATAATTCATGTACTTAATTTGTATAGAATTAAATTTGAATTTTTTGTGTGATTAAATTCGATTTAATATTTCACTCTGCACAAAGTATTGGCAATTACCATCAGAGGTGCTACTTGAAACGTTAAACGCTCATCACGAAATACTCAATTATTAATAATATATATGATGAAATTCACCGAGATTTGTCATTGGTAAGGTTTCCGCTCGTCTCCGCGGACACAAGTTTGTGTGGTGTTTGTCTTTAGCGTGATATTACAACGAACTATGTATTATGCTTCTCCAGTATTATTTTGGTAGAAACACTGAACAAACTTTATATATTCACAAGTTTCTGTACACATGGGAAGAATGGATAGATGTTCAACGGGATATCTTTGAGATAACGCATAATTTTCATCAAATTAACGTAATAATAAAATAGTACAATCCATCTAACATCTCTAAGGTGTGCAGGTTTCCTCGCGATGTTTTCCTTCACCGTCATAGCAAGTGATATTTAAATTTTACTCATAAAACGCACGTAATAAATCAGTGGTGCGTGCCAGGATCGAACCCAGACCCCCCGGAGTGGGAGGCTCAATTCAAACCACTAGGCTATCACTGCTTTACCCGAATAGGTAGTATGGTAGTGGAATTGTTGCAAAATGAACGATGGAGACGCGTAATACACGTGTTACGTTACGGGTGCCTGAATTTTATTATGTAACACGAATTTGCGCGGCGCCGCGGAAGCGAGATTCAATCTCATTTTCCCAAAAAGCTCGAAAAATTATTATAAATACATTACGTTTCATTCGGAATTTTATTACCGCGCGTTACGCTTGACGGTTATCCTCTACTCGTAAGTGTCTCAATGATTTCCGTGTACACATTTTTACATGCATACATACGATATAGGTCATGCCTTTTTCCCCCGGGTGTAGGCAGACTAAGGATTACCCCATGCTACGGTCCTGATGAACTTCTTACTCCTCCACTATCTTCACACTGCTTTCAGGTGAGAAGTAGCACTAATAGATGAGCTTGTATTGCGACGGTTTATTGTACGCTGTTAAATAAATTGTACTATAAACTGGGGGGCAATGCCAACATTTATTTCTATAGAGTCCTACATTATTATAATAATCGCAAACAGTGATGAACAGGTAGGACGCGTGGTATCGAAACTCGACAAGTAAAGCTTTGGATAATAGCTCGATTCAGTAGAAAATGGACAAATTTGAACAATTTTTATGTTAAACGTGTTCAGTATTATGACACAGCGACTATTTGTGTGTTAAATAAGAACGCAATTGTATTAAATAAATAATAATTTAAGTATTTCTAGTAAGAATCCTACTAATGTTATAAATGCGAAAGTTTGGGTGTATGTTTGTTACTAATTGTCGAAAAAACTACTGGACGGATTTGCATGAAACTTTTACAGTAATATAGATTATAC
>DWDX01005235.1:0-10718 GCA_018245675.1 Agara michaeli | reverse complement strand
GGTGGCGGCAAGCCTATCGGCGGATAGAATGGGGTATCCTTTTGAGGCAAGAATATAAATGACGGTAATTGAGGCTTCGGTTTTTTATTTATCATTAGTATTTTCTTGTGTCCATGGCCGTCGTCGTCGTCATCGCTGTCATCGTCGCCGTCGCTCGAGTCCGAGCTGGTGCTGTCGTCATCGGAATCGTCGTCTTCAAAAGACGGTTGAAACAAGCTATCATCCTCCGCTATTTGCAGTAACCTTCCTTTTATGTCTTTTTTCCTAGATTTGTGTTTATTTCGTTTTCTGTTTCTTGCACGCCGTTTTAATTTCTTGTGCTTAGAGCTGGAGCCGCGGCCGGTTCTTCTAGTCAGTAAACTATCTTTGTTTGTTTTATTTATCACTTGATTCTCTATTGTTTTAAAGAATTGGTTGTACAGCCAGTCACCAAGTTCGTCAGCATTTTTGGTAATGTCATTTACATGTTCATCTATTTTACTTTGTGTAGTACGACCACTCAAAGTGTCCGTTTCTGTTTCATCTGGTACGGAATTTGAAATCTGGACTCGAGTTGGCTGCGGCATATGCCGTCTATAGTTTTGGGTTAATTTGCTACTGAAAAACAAATATTTTAAATGCTATAAGAGGAGTGCTTTCTGCCTACCCCGTTAGGAATCTGGCGTGACGGTATGTATGTATGTATGTAGAAGAGGAGTGGCGTGCAAGTGGCATGTTTCGTTTAAAAATGATTAAAGGGGGAAACAAAAGTTAAATGTAAGCAAATTACTTAGGTTCACATATTTTGGTTTCAGTATCAAAGTAGTATCCTGGGTGACAGTGGCAACCGATCACACAGCCGGGAAATCCGTCAATACAGTACTCAAATCTGCCATGCGCCCCACATTCTGTAAAAAATAATAGTATTTATTTTACTTTCAAAAAGGTTTATTGCTGTTTTAATTCTGACCAACAAATACTTGAAAGCCTATTTTATCTTTGAAGGTTTTAGTTAAAATAATAAAAAGTAATCTTAATGAGACAAAATTAAAGTCACCGTGTTTGCTATCATTATAAGTGAAGGCTGTTAAACATCAACTAATCGACATTTGTGCTAGTTTGAAAGATTTCGTATAAAATACAATAGATTGTTATCTATACTGTGTTTTCAATTGGCATACCTTGTGCAATAGACAAGGGTCTCGTAATAACTCGCCTCGTAATACTGCCCGAGGCCTCGCAATGGTTCGATTACTACGGTTTATATGATCTGCAATAAACTGCCTTCTGCGCAGACCGTTAGAAAAATCCTATCACAAATGCTGAGGGTTTTTATAAAGCAAAGCGAAGTGAATAAAGCGGTAATGTACGGATGAGGCGCCAAAACAAGAAGGGATAGACTGGATGAAGCAATTGGCACTCGTTGATAAACGATAGGTATGCTCGAAATATTGCTTACCAAAAACTCCGTCATTTGCTGCATGGTAACAAGGCAGCGTCCACAGAAATATTAAATTCCACGTTACCATTGAGTACAAAATGTTTAATTTAATTTAAATTGCGGCGCATATTTTATTTCTTTCTTTAAACTATTACTTTTTGAGAACATAAAATTCAGTGTACAATTATATAAATGAATCCCTCGACACAATCGTAGTTTTCGGAGTATTGTTCGAGAATGTTTCAGTGATTATACAAAACAACCATTACGATAGTGCGGCGAACAATGGTTCAGCTTTTTTACTTTATTACTTTGAGGCTCACAATGAAGCCGTGGAAAAAAGACTAAATAACACCTATCTTCATAATGAACTTCGTAGCTAATAAGGTGATACGTAGATAATTTTTAATTGTTACAAGTTAAAAGAGAGGGAATAGAAATTTTCTGTTTTTATAAATTATCTTTAAAAAGAAATATAAATATTACGAACTATAAACTTATTTTATAAATTGACGCGTATGATGGATGAAGGAGAAGTGGGTATATCAAGACTGTTAGGGTAGAGATATTTGGTACCCAGTCCTCCCTGCGTAACCTGTTAGGGACCTGGCGTGATCCTCTAATAATAATTGCTTAGGGTTTTGTCCAACACTTGGACATAATATATTCTATAAATATAAATATTATTCGCATCGGCTTGTACTTCACTTAACCGGTGTAGGGTATAAGTTGCATATAATTAGAAAGTCTATACAATTGAATTAAAGAAAAAAACAAGGCTTATAAAATGATTTTTATTGTGCAATAAATTAAAAATAATAAAAACAATGCAAATGTCATACATTTGTTTGCTTTATTATTCGCAAAGAAGTTTACAACTGAATCCTAAGCTTGCATTAATTAAACATCTTCCCCGAGATCAGGAATGCCTTTAAGTCCCCTGAAAAGTGATCGATAAAAAAGTTAGTCAGGATGCAGGAAATTAAAATATGTATATAAAATGTAAGGTTATCCGAATTAAAAATAATAAAGCATGTAGCTAGAAAAAATACGTAGGCATTTAGAGTTAGTTTACTTTTAAGAGTACAAATGTTTAATATGCAGTTTGTATCAATTTAAAATTGTGTTATGGTTTCAACAATGACTAACTTAGAGCAATCCTCGGGCAGAACACATTTGTGTGTTCGATCGTCTCTAACGTAGGGCGGGAGGCACACGCAGCCGGCCTCGCAGAAGGGGTAGCACGGCTGCAGGCGTTCCCGCGGGTTGTCGCACGAGATCGCCGCACACCCCGCGAAACACGATTCAAATCTACTCAATATGTGAATTAATTAATAGTAAATAAACTACGCTACTGTACACTCATCTTCATACTAACTTTGGCTAATAGCGTATGAATATAAATAAGGATATAATATCTACATATTTAAGGTGCATAGTAAATACAGTCATTGAAAATGTAACTTTCATGACGTAATATATTTTACCTTCAACTCTCATAATATAAAAATGAAAAAAAATCCATTGTATTTAATATGTACAAGCAAAGCATAAGTTAATATAGCATAAAATATTCTATTAATTTTGGCAGTCAGTGCTTTCTGCCTACCCTGTTAGGGACCTGGCGTGATGGTACGAGTATAATAATAATTTTTGCAATAAAAAAACAAGGCTTGTGATCGGCGGCCGCGTCGGGGCCGAAATTCCTTGAGGTTTTTTTCAACCTCGAATTTAATTGTATATTACATCTATTCTATTTAGATTACTTATATTTGTATATTTCCGTCACGTAAGTTATTGTTATACTTTCTCCATGCACATCTCTCTCGCTTTGTCTATAATTTGTACTTATATTCAATTTTTATTTTCTTTAATTTTTCATTGTAAGTAATGTAAAGGAAGAAATTGAACCGAAAAGTTTCATTAATATTTTAGGTAAAATTCAACTTTATTAAAAATTATGCTTAACATTACAGGTACTTTACACATGACAAATAGACATAAACATAAAACGATTACTTTGAATCTTAAAAGTGTAAAACCTGTAAAATCTATAGAAACAAAACAAAATGGTCGTAAAATATAACTGAATTTGTGTAGCTAATTTTAATTCCCGTTCATCTCCATTATGAATATTTTAAAGAACTTCATGTAATTACACCTCTTGACTGCTAATATAATAGTGTGGTTTACCACAGGTATTTCACGTCACATGTCAAGAGCTCAAGTCAGACAGTGATATATTCGGACAATGTGCAAGTTCCTTAACTGTGCTCGTTCAAAATAAATAGAACTACTGAAATTTAAATAATGAGAGTAAAAACTATGACTCATTACCATTTTCCATTGTTGTTGTATGTAGTACATACGTTATATACATCATGAAAATAGATGGTTTTATCCGTTGTTTATAGTCCATTGTATGGATAATGAAAGGAAGTCTATAGACAGCGCTGTATATTTTATAAAAAATGTACGTCTGAAGCTAAACACGGATAAGTTATCGGCCAGTAGCAATCTAATGAACTGCTTATTTACTATTTTTTGAACTAAGAAATGCCAGGTTTGAGTTATACAAAAAAAGTTAGTACCTTTCATGTTGTCTTTGGCAATTCAACGTGGGCGATGTTTTTTTCTGAATAGGTTTTTCTCTGCAACGATAGGTATTATAAAATATTATTATCCATAGAGAACCTTTACAAAATTGCTCTCGTGTTTTTATAATAAAAATAGCTTACAAGTCAAGAACTGCATGTTCTAATTCAGAGCTTCTAACATTTGG
The DNA here is from genome assembly GCA_018245675.1 of Agara michaeli. Classification (NCBI taxonomy): domain Eukaryota; kingdom Metazoa; phylum Arthropoda; class Insecta; order Lepidoptera; family Hesperiidae; genus Agara; species Agara michaeli. The sequence continues at coordinate 6,516 of DWDX01005235.1, read as the reverse complement.
CAGATGTTTCATTTTGTACTGATCATCGTATCTTCTATTGTCTTTATAATTTAAACCAACGTCATGTTGCCTGTGTCTCTCTTTTCCTGAATAATCTCTTACGTCGACGTTATCTGCATATTTTAGATTATAGTTTTCGTATCTTCTTCTATCCTCCCAGTCATTTTGTTCCGATTCATATGGTTTTTGTAATACTTTTTTTCTCCAGTTCCTTCGTTCGTCAAATGAATTTCTTTTGCTGCTGATAATGTCATCATAATCGTAACTATATCGGTTCGCGGACGCAATTATATCGTCTGAAATTTTTCAAAAATTATATAATCTACTTACATTGCTTATTTGCAAATATCATTTCAATTGCAAATATATATTTACATAGTAATAACGCCAGCAATAACAATTTCCTCATTGCTCCTAAGATGTTAGTCACTTCATACTTGGCACAGAAAGTGAAGCTTATGTTTTACGTTTCAATTTACTGCTACTTCACGTTCCTAATCGTACCGATAAGAAGAGCTGTTTGAAAAAAAAAGATCTTTTCGGAGTTGATAACAGGTTGTTGTCAAGGATAATAGTGTAAAAGTAAAGTATTGTATTTTCTGGCATGAAATATAAAACAAGATCACTCCTTGTGTTGACAATAGAAAACAATAGCTGTAGGCATATTAACAACAGCGGTAGGTATATTTCCATTGATGAAATATTTATACATACATACATAGATGACATCGAGTATTTATGTTTAAAGCTAATTGCTACCCGGCGGAAGGGCTGATAATAATTACCGAGGTAATTAGTTTTTGTTGTCTATTCTACGTACCATTGTATGTGAATGGTATTACATTGGTTACATTAGTGTCGCGATTTCGATTACATATTGTAAATAGGCAGCAATATCCATAATAACGCTTGACACTTCACGATGTCATTAGCTGTGATGCTACAGACACATATTTATATAACACAAATGAAATACACTGACACCTGCAATTGGAACAAGCGATACGAGCAATTAGTAAAAAAACACATAAAAATAGTACTATTTTGTTTAATGAAAACATTTTGTTCGGGTAACACTGACTAATCTATATGTGATGTTATTTCTTGCGTCTCGATGTGCGACTTAAGAAATAGAGAGAGTGAGAGATATAGAGTAGAGTGCGCACACACACGAATGTGTCCGTTGATTCAGGTAAATTGCTTCCATAACAGAAAATCTATGGGATGACCGATATAGATGATAACCCAGGCGCTAAGACTCGGTCTAGGTCTGAGTGAGCGAATCCAATGATAGAAGACTGTTGAAATATTTTGTCACTGTCACACTGATTCTCGGGGTTTCTAACATTCTCCTTTTCATCAACCAATAATAAAAAAGCCTTAGCTAAAAGTAAACTGTCTGGATATTTAAAAAAATAGTCGAGTCACATTTAGTGCGGTGTATATTTATTTGGTGGCTATCCTGACAGTGTCACTTTGGAGCATTTTCCTTGGCAGCAGCGGTTTGAGCGGGGGCGGAGCGATGACGATGTTGAAATAGTTGCCCATTCTTGCTATTCCTTGATCCCGTTTGAAGTCCTCAACGTGAGTGTTGGACGGACGTTCATTGTCATTAAACTCAACAATATCTTCGTGTTTGTTGTATGCTCGTGTCATTGTATTCGAGTATTTGGGCGTATTAATTTTTTCAGCGCGTTTAGACGGAACGGGTATTCCCATCTGAGTGCTGAAATAGAATAACCATGCTGTTAAAAAGAACTAAACACACTGCTCCAGTGCGCGTAGAGACTTTCAAAAAGTTCGTTTTTGTTGACCGATAAATTGTTCTGTCCTTTTTGTTAGTTTCTGAATCCTTTCAAATTTTAAAAATTATTCATTGCCATATCGAATTTGATTATTGCTAAGAATTGGAAAGTAATAGCAGGGTAATAATTTAGACTATTATTTTCCTCTTTTAAAATATTATACCATCAACTTCAAAGACAAGATTGTCTGGTTGCCATTAAACGATAGAGATAATGAAAACAATCGTAAACAAGATAAATATTTACAAATGGATTGTCATCAAATGCAAGACCGTAAAAACTCTTGGAGTGTATACATGTACACGGTTTGTGTAAATTGAGATTTCGTAGTAACTTCAAATTAACCTCTTCGTTACATTCTTTTGCGTTATACTAAAGGCTACTCGGCAAGGATACGGGTACTGGTAATAAAAGGCAACACCCACGGGGAGCAGTCTTGGGGCAATACACATTGGTGGGTGCGGTCATCACGAACGTAGGGCTCCTCGCACACGCAGCCCGGCTCGCAGTACGGGTAGCACGGGCGCAGATGGCTGCGCGGGTTGTCGCACGACACCTCGGCGCACCCGCCGAAACAGGGCTCGTACACTTCGTTTGTCCAGTAGCAGGCTGTGTATGAACAATATACTCCACAATATTAGCTTATTTACCTAAAGAGCAAACACAGAATTATAGTTACTCCTTTTTGTAATTCTCACACTTTTTAAACGTAGTACATCATTTCCGTGTTTCAGAAGTCTAGGAACATATCATTGAGATAAACACCAAGATCTAATATTATTCTTTAGTACGAATCCGAACATTAGACAGATATAGGCAATATAATACAATTCGCATAAATTTGCAGTGCACGAAATGTGGAATTAAAGCTATCTAAATCTAAAAGAAAGTACTATATTTTCTTTTTTACTGCATCCGTTTTCACGTGCCCATTACGAGCCCCCAGGGTGCCGCACACACTAGACTTACAATGGCCTAAGTTAGATTCACATCTTTCAAGTGCTAAAAATCTTTTGGTTTCTAGAAAGTAGGTGAAAAAGTTGTGTAATTTATATTTTTAAATAAGGATGTAAATGAATGAAACCAATAATTCAAAGTAATAGGTTATTGTTAGGAATGAAATTGAATAATTAAATCGGATAAAACATAGTTATCACTGAGTTATGGTTAATTACCTTTCTGTATCTTGTCCTCGTCTCTGCATTGTCCATAGAAAAAATAAGAAACAGCTAACAATAATATATATATTTTCATTTTCTTTTATATAGCTTTCGCAAACACTTAAAACACTTCGAGGGTGACCATAAAACGCGTTACCACAATTCAGGAAATAGAAACTTTTTAAATGGAGCGCTGTTTAAAGTTGTTTTTATAGTGATATTTAGTTAGTGACGGCAATAATTAATATGGTTGGTGTGCTCGGTCTTTCGAAAAGGATGGAGTCGTCATTGCAGTGTGATAAGGGTCGGTGTTTGGTAAACATAGCGAGAGCCGAGTTAAGCTGCGTTTGATTGAATTATTGCTTGGTCGGCTACCTGCGAACGAGGTGTGCGAGGTTACGTACCCCAAATGCCACGATATTACGATGAAATGAAACTCGTGAGGGATCAACTTGTATATTCTAATTTTATTAATTGTAAAAGATACTTTAATTTTCCAAAAAAATAATATTTGTAACGAATTATAAAAAATAGGTACTTATATCTAAAATTATCTTATATTAGCAACGCGTTCAGAATTAAGCAAACATTTAAATTGTACTCATTATACTATTTTCCCTTTTATATATTTTATGTTGACTGATAGGTCAACGGGTGTTAAAAGTGGTAAAGATAGTAAAATTGGTGCTTCGTTACGTATTCATAACGGACATGCACGTTTCTTACGGGAAAACCTGTTATCACTTATCGTATAATAGCGCAATAAACGTCACTATCCCGCAACAGATAAATAAGTCACATTTTATATGTGGCATTTACGTTCAGAAATTTCTTCGGTAGCAAGTGTGGCGGACTACATCAATATATTAACCAGGCTGTCCACATCGATCCCTGTGAAAGTGAGACAGATAGTGAAAAACAGTAGAATAAGATTTTTTGAAGATCGTGAACCGTCTCTACAGCGTTTCGGGCTGGAGTTATAGTTTTGACTTTTTAGTTAGTTTCAGTAGTTCTAGGTTCGTGACGTTCTGTTCTACACTCTTCGTCATACATACGTATACTTATGCTTTCAAGCTGCGTAGGTAAACAAAATTCTGTATACGAAGTGTATGTTGTAAAAATATATTAATACTATATATTTACTACTAGCGAAAAATGTTGTTTGTTCTATGTAATTATATTTAAGGGACAGTCGTGACAAAAATGCTGGCTAACCATACAACACTTTCGGTGTGGGGCTGGCCGATGAAATAAAATACGAAATATACATGGGCTTCGTGTAGTAACATGTTTCGGATTTTTGAGAAGTTTACGATTTGTTGTCGACTTGATGTTATATTAATTTTTTGATACCTTCGTATTGATTCGGTCTTAGATGTGATATTCAAAAGTAAACAATTGTTTTCTTGTAAACAGTTTAAATATGTTTGTATCTTGATATTAAGTTATTAGAATAAAGTACTAAATAGATTTGTTGTACAATTCCACTTACACAAATAAATTGTTTCGAGTCGTATATGGCCACACGTTATTGACATATTAATAGTGTAGACATTACTGTTTGCCTATAAAGCCGCTTTATTGGCCTAAATTTTTGTTGGGTTTATAAATCTTGAAGGTATTTTTTTTAAGGTAATAAAATGAAGATTTTTTTATATACTCGTGTATAATTAAATATTGTTCAGTATCTGCACTGCGGCAGTGTAATTTCCGTTATAATAAAGAAGAAAGTTTCACTGAACAATATTTAGGAGTTTGATTCAAGCGCAGTTTTTACTGCGCACCTGCTTTGTGTGGAGTGAGCATCCTAACTCGATGTTTACGATATACTGGCGCTTGTGAAACAAGTTAAAAGATTCCATCGAGGCAAGCAACGAGTCAGCAACTGCCCTGATGATAGAGGTATATATAGACGATGCTAGCCACTTACCATCAGGTAGCCGACAGTCCGTTTGCCATATTTTTTGCTAATAAAACTAGTGCAGCAAACAGGAAGTTCAGCAGTCTATAAGGAAACACGTGGACGCCATATTTGTTATTGCCAACAAGCTGTTTTATATCTGGAGGGAGATTGAGACGTTTCGATACACAAGTACGTCAAAATTACTTCACAAATAAAATATGATTGCACGTGATTTTTTATTACGACTCCGAGAAATCCCATTTTAGGATAAAGCCATAAACATCCACCTCAGGCATTATCATCATTCGGTATTAAACTGAGTCTCGCCACATCAGTCCGCTCGGTTGGTTACATTGATTAATTTTCTAACAAACTTTTAAACACTAAATATATCGATAACGACGTTCTTGTCTGTTTAATAAATAAATAATGTTTCATTTTAGCGCACTTAATACGAATGTAGTTAGAAAACTATAAAACCTTGCAAAACGATCATCATCACAGTAAACGGTTTGATAAAAAAAAACAACGTGTAGTGAAAAATTGTCTTTGACCTATGAATAAATACACATAACATAAATACAATCAGTGTTGCCGGAGATAACATTTACACATTACAGTAACTTATTTGAATGCATAGCTAGGAAGCTAGGCTAGAGGAGTCCATAGAGCTATATTATATATGTATGTCGTAGCCAGAACGTAGAATTGATCATTTCATATTTTCGACCATATCAAAAAATGGTTGCAGTTGCATTTTTGCTTTGTAAATAGCGAAATTACCTAATTAATGTATTTCTATTACTACACGCACAAATCATAATTTTTACAAAATTAGATATTTAAATCTTATAGTCCTATTGTTGTTGCATCTAACTGAAGGCAACTACGTTTGATAAGATAATTGAAACAAGTTCTAAGTGTTGAAATTAATTACCAGACTTATGATATATATAAGGTAATAGGTATTCGTCGACATAAAGAAGATGATGAGTTCTTGCGGGTGTCATCAATGCGGTGATTTTAGATAGTAGCGGATGTATTTTGGATTCCCTGCACGTGCTGTACAAATTACGAGTAAAACGATCTGTTGCCCCTCCAAATAAAAGCCTTTCGATTGCCCAGCCCTTTCTTATCAAAACAAGTATTGGACCTGTACAATGCACTCTCGACTGTAACGTTTTAGAACTGAGTTCAAATTTCTGTGACCGCACAGACTAAATGAAGTATATCCGTAGGAGCCACGCATTATTCGGTCTCTTGGGTCTAGGAACTCCGATATATTCTTGCGGCGGGCGGAGAGCTGGCGAGTCTTCAAGATTAGTGTCAGCAAATACGACAGGTCAACGTGTCCTGAAATAGTAACGACCTGTAATATGGTTCTTTATGTCACCATCCGTTCAAAGTTTACTACACCGTTTATTGTGTTTATATTTGATTACAATGTTCAACATCAGAAACGCTACACGAGCAGTTGAATCAGGATAGCAAAAAGTGTGATTTTTGGGTCGTAGGGTACCTTCATTAATTTGAGATTATCGATGGTTAACTGAAAATGATTGCCCAGTGGTTTGAAATTCAGCCTCCCATTCCGGGGGGTCTGGGTTCGATCCTGGCACGCACCTCTGATTTATTACGTGCGTTTTAT
>DWDX01005234.1:0-10718 GCA_018245675.1 Agara michaeli | reverse complement strand
AGCCCAGCGTTATGCGAGGCACGATTGAAACAATGTGCAGTGGGTAGCGGGTATTGTATTACTGCGAAGTTCGCGTGTTACCGTTTCGACGCCCCGCTCGTGTGACGCACGCCAATGTCATTATGATTAACAAAGCTGTTCACGTTTGTCTATGAAAGCGTAAGGCTTCAACATTTTAGTAACAACTCAATAAAGAACGCTATGAAAAGCATGAAAAAATCTATTTATCTGTGGGTGTTTGGCTAATAACAACGTTGTTATGAGATTGAAAAGCATTTTTTAACATTAAAAGTTATAATATATAAGTAATAAGTGCCAGTATGCGTCATAAATTATAATTCTGGCGCCACATAACTGGTAGGTAGCGTACTAAACTTCGGGCTTATTTAGATTATTAGCCTAATTTAAAGCGTACAATATTGTTATTCAAAAGGAAATAGAAGATACAAACATTGACTTTTGTATTATTACAATTTGTAGAGTTTGTAAGTTTGTTGTTACGTCCCTACTAATATTATAAATGTGAATGTAAGTTTGTTCGTTACGCTTTCACGCGAAAACTACTTAACCGATCGTCACGAAACTTTTGTACACATATTCTCGGAGGTATTAGAAGTAACATAGGATACATTTCGCGTCGCGGGTTAGCTAAACATAGAAGCTTGTTAAACATAAACGTAGGCGTCAGTCTCACGACACCACCGTATGAATAAAAGTCCCCATAGGGTGTAGGCGAACAATTTTCAATAATTTCATAATTGGCAATCATCACACGCTCGCGTACGATAATGTATGAGCGATCGGACGGCCGGTGTTCGCGGGCCGTGGGAACGGCGACAGTTGCGCGGCGCGCCACCTGCCCCCCGCGCTATAAAACACTACTCGAAAATTCAAATTGGAACGATTTGACCTTCATTTTTTTTTGCTTTTTCATTTTGTTCTACAACCCGCATACGCGTGCACTGCACATCCATAATACTTCCTGAACGCTTTAGAATGCGGCCGTTTCGCAAACTGCGTCATCGAAGTTTGCATGTGACGCGCAGCGACGTACTATTGCCGCAAATCTAGAAATGATTACGTGAATACATTACTGAAATAGCATGTTGACATTAGAATACGTTTAGATAAAAAATTCACTCGATTTTACTAAACGGTTGTTTGCGATATTCGAAGCGTGTTGAAATAGACAACGGTAACTTGTGCGGCTCGGGCTGTTATTTTCGATCTTAATTCAATTAGGCAATAAACAACAAATCGGTGCACTGAAAGCGAACACGTCCATTATACAGTTGCTTATCTGTATTCAGATGCACGGCCCCTAGATCCGCTAAGTCCGTGTTTTTTTGTGCACGCGTCACCGCTGAACATAAGTGCAGCTCGCGCCATATGTCGCGTGGACCGTGGGAACGGATCACGGCGGACACGCAATGTGCGCTCCTCTTTTCTCAACTGTCAGCGATAGTATTCGGCCGCCCTTACAACTTTCGTTTCTATCGCGTCGTGTTAAGGCCGTATTTTCATATAATTGCACCTCCATTGAATAATTTCAATGGCCAATGAAAAATAAATCCTATCGTGAATATTCATATAGACCATTATACGTTGCAGGGGATTGCTTTTATCTCATCTGCACATGCCCTCTATTGATCGCTTATATTATGATTACTTAGGCGATGTATGCGTGAAAACGCTGCTTAGGCACGTAATGAAGTGTTTGTTTTAATAAAAGCTGCTCCACATTTGAAAACAGAACTGGTCGAAAAGTTAATCCCACGATAAAAGTCATTTATGCAAGTATTACAGTACTCATACGTAGTCCGCTCAGAACAAACTGTATAAAATAAAAAAGTTATCTCGAAACATAAAGTTCGTTTAACTTTGTATCGGTTTGATAAATTATCGAAGCCATTCAGATAATTATTACACGAGTCGTTTTAAAAATGGAACTAAAAATGGCAAGAGAAGAATACGAATAATAAAAAAATGCCGAAGGAGAGCCGCAACTGGCGCGAGCGAGCGTGGGAAACCGACGAGTTCTAAATAGACGAAGAACGCCTTAGGAAAGGTGCAATTCTTGTTTTTTGGAGCGATACTTTTTTGTTTCTAACGGCTGCGCACATTACTTGGATATATCTATAAGAAGATATCGATTTATATAAGAGTATTTGACTTTCAATTCACAATTACAAAAATCATGGTTGTAAATATATAAGGACATTGTTATTTAAGTAAAAAATATTTAAATACATACTTTAAAGATGATTTAAATTTAAATTAGTTTAATCCAATTACACAACGAAAAATATATTTTACCAAACATGTATGTAATTTAGCTCATTCATCAATATTACCAGCCAGTTACCTTAAACGTAGGTAACTTCATTATTAAGAAAAAAAAAACAATTCAGTGTAGGTTTTAAAAAAAAACGATTAAAAAAAAACCGAACACTCCAGTGATATCCCCGTCGCGTCAATCAATCCATTTTGCCTAACTATTCCGCATTTAACCCTAGACACGGCGTGCATCTGCCGTTACAAAGAAACCCTCGCATTGTGGTAGCGCGTATTTTTTCTTGACCTCGTTCGGCCTTTATAACCAAGGGGCAAACCGTGGGAACGATCTTGCACAATACTCCGTTTCCTTGGCCATATGCGACAGAAAAAAGTGCAATTATTTATTCCCCCTCGAAGAAAAGGGGAGTTGTGAGAACGTGACCTAACAATGCGCTTCCTGGCTTTCGATACACAATCTCACTTCGGGGCCGAAACGTAACTTTAGCCCTTACCGCGGTACGCAGAGATGCCACTATCCGATAACCTCAGCCTTGCGTTCGATGTTTTACAAATAATCTTAAATAGTTACTATAAAGCATCTCATCGATATAAAGTACTCCATAAAACTGAATCTTAAAGTTCATTTTCCTTTGCGGCGACGTCGCGTGCGATGTTTTGTGTAACACAAATGGATAGTTTCTTTAATATTGAATAATGCACACTGAATGGCATTACGCGTGACCTTTACACGATTGTATGAAAATAATAATCGATTGCACTCCGTTACACGTGAGATTCTATTGTTAATTTATCGTGCGTACACAGTAATACTCCATTAGATTATTACTATTTTTCTCATAGGAAATCAATATGTATGTGATAGCTTCATAGCGGTAGATATATTAGAATAAAGTTACATGCATATTGTCACGCCTATTACGGTCATAGATAAGGATTATCACTGGCTGCGATTCTGAATTCTTTTGCCTTTTCTACTTTCAAACGTGATCAGAGCCATCGAGCATGATCGTCATTTGTTTTTTGATCTCTCTCTTAGGTCAACTTCAATCTGATCTAACAGACAGTCATACGCCCGGCTCTACATTTCCGTCTCTACTATTCACACTTGGCTCGCAAACGTGTTTCGTAATTATGTTCTCATTGATTCTTTCTACACGCCCGTACCATCTAAATGTTCAATTATGTTAATATGTCAGCAATTACGATTAGAAATTACATTGGATTATACTTGTAATATTTGATACTATGAATTATTTGTAGCGCAGGTGTTTATTTTATATATGGTAATATAATAGATGTCGACTAAATAATTGCAGCCAGCGGTATCTGCGATCTGGGAAAGGCGCAGTTTACATAAGTTTCGATACGATACGGTCTATTTACGTCCTGAAGCTGAACACGAGGTCTATGGCTGGTCGATAGTGTCACATTCTATCGCGATACCACTTGCGAACTTATCTCTGCTGGTGTTCGATTTAATTAATACAAGGAAGGTACTATACTGAGATATTACCGTACGCTACGATCAAAGATTTAAATGGCGTGAACGGAACGTTTCACCGAGTTAAATTCAACCATAGACTATTCTAGAAACTATGTGACTATTCTAACTGTGTGAAGAGAGTATTGAAGAAGTAAGAAACACGTTAGGTTTTCAATATTAATGTTATTAATTTATTATTTATCATAACTAAAAACGCTCAGAGTTGTCGTGTGGCATGTAATTTTATGCAATTATAGTAAAATTCCGTTCATACATTGTACTAATGTCAATTTAGTTCACACTTCAATAAAAAGGGGCAGTCGATCGAGCAGCGCGGCGCCAACATTGACAGTCACCGCGCGTGCAGTAGTTATGTATGTCGTTACATATTTCTTTGCCAGCACGTGAGAATGACTAATATGAATTAAATTTTAAACAGTCTTGTTTGTGTAATTCTCATATTGTTTGCGTCAATACGCCACGCGCCGTGTTCTATGACACGTGCTAAAAATATTTTTACGTAATTTTTTTATGTTTCCCGAATCCGATTGCGGCAGCCAAATCCCATGTTCGCTGAACAAAATGGATCATTACAAAGCTAAGAAAATGGTTTGAGCGATTGAAATAAGTATTTTGTTTTTGAACCGTGAGTTCAAAATAAAGGACACTGTTTATTTTAAAAAAAAATGTATTAATATAATTACGGTTCTGTTAAAATTTGTAATCTGTTCGATAGATTACTATATGATAACAAGTTCAACTGTATTAATGTGAAATTGTAAATGTAGTTAACGTATTCTGGTATGGTGAATATTGAATTTCGAAACATTAACTATGTATTTTAATTTAAACTCGAGATTTTGTGGCGAACATGTTCGTAATATAGATATAGATAGTTGACACAACATGTTGTTTATATTCTAATATGTGGTTTAATAATTGCGTAATCCTTATCGCACCTATTGAGTGTATTATTGCGGTAATATTTATAATCACAGATATCGATGGCCGTTTATAACGTCTTGTTGTAACTCCAGAGTTCTTAGATGGTTTATTACCGCAACTGATTTTGTTATACAACAAGATTTACGACTGACAAATAAAAATCAGACTCTTTAATGTTCTCGTGAAAACTTTACAAACACGCTTTTACCTAATAAGGAATACATTAATTTCCTAATACTCATATTTATGGATGTTTGTGTTTAAATGCAAACGTTTTTTAATGAGATCTCTTAAAATTAAATGACATCTGAAATACAAAAATGTACTGCATTTTTTTGTTTATTATTGGCATCGTTAAGATAGAGCCATCTAGCGGCAAGGGAGGGAACTAAAAGGACGACTATTCTGGCGGGTATCCCCTTTAACAAGACAAGGGGCGCGAAGAATTTGCAAGACAATGATTTTGCAGACAATAACATTGTAAGGTCAAAGTGTGTAGAGTTTTGTCCCGTGAGAGAGGTAATTGTACAGATTTCGCATGGGATATTAGGGGGATTCCAGTATATATTGCATGCAATACTTCACTCTATGTTCAGTTATTTTTGTGATCACGACCAGGAAGTAATCGTACTTGCAGGAAGTGTTACTGTGCAGTTTAAGTGTAACCTCAAATCGTTCTGTGAAAATTTTTGGAAAACTGTGTGAAGTGCTTGAGTGTCGGTGAAGTTTATTTATAAAGTACCTACTATCGATAGTAATTCTATTGCATGTTCCATTTTATGTATTTCAAGTGCATATATGAAATTACAGTATTACGAAGTAAAATCGTTAGATCATTTTCAAATCATAATTTATTCATAATACTTATGTGATTATCGTCTTATTTTCATTTCAACTTTACAAGTCTTCGCTTTCAGTCTGTACACATTTTGTTAGTAATCTTAATAAATAGTAACTATGTTAGTTTTATCATTAGAAATTATTTAATATTATAAGAACAGGACAATATAGTGTTCATTGGGAGAGGAGTATGCCCATCAGTGGACTAATAGATGATAAGATTAGATAGACAGATTGATTATTTACAATACAATACGTGTACAGAAAGTGATGACTGAAGATAATATGCATAATAAATGTCTAAAAGAGTATCTTAAAATGTAAAATAACATTTACTTCAGTATGTAAATTCGAAATGATTCAAATTTTGAACAACAATCTTGGGAATGTTTATTGTTGTCGACTTTCATGATAATACATTTTTATCATTTGTGTAACAAGCTGTCGGCAACAAGCACCGTTCGGATGACTCACATTCTTATTTGGTTTAATTAAGGAGAAACATTTTAATGATCGCTTGACTTTTAAATCAGAGTTTAAAAAGAAATGATTAAAATTTTTTATTCAGATCTTGATAAATTGTCATCATACATACCGTTGGTGTGGATATTAGATCGTATAAAGTTACATTTACATATATATATATACCTACCGAATAAGGTAACATAATTATTAAATTATTATTTATCCTAGATGGTTTTTTTTTATATTCACGTTGCGTATTATAAGCGTACAGCTTATATTTTGGAATGTTTCAATTTATCAATTTTCACATTTAAATGTTAATGTTGATGATGTTTTGTCATAATTTTTTTACCTTTATTCAGTCTAAATCAACGTTTATTATCAGGAAACTTAGATACTGTTCTGCTTTTCTCAGTGTGTCATGATTTTTGAAACATACGTTGCTTTTTAATTCAAAGTAATAACAATTCTATGATTCATATTTTTTGTTAATTATCTTTTGTATATGCATGTGTGGTAAAATGTTCATATATTGGAAATACTTTTATGACCTGTTTTTTCGGGCCCAAGCAACCTGTGTGCATATTGACGCGCCCTGCATTGGAAAGTGTTAAGTTTATCCAACATAATTAATTGTATATTTTTTTTTATTTAGACAACTTTATTGGATACATTGCTATTCATAGTCGTTCTAACAGGGATATTCATTTCATAATTTCACCGGAAAAATAGCTTTTCGGTTTTATATTATTCTGATATTTTCTAACCTTTATCAATAGATGTATCATTCACGTTGAGTGCATGTCCTAAAGCTTGAGATAATTTTAAAGTTCTTTAATTATTAAATTTACATATTGTGTTATCGATTCTGTTCTCGCGTTGAGTACAATGTAATGTTGTCTGATGGTGAAGTAAAGGTTTTTAAATATTAGTGGTGTGTAAATCGCATGCCTACATTAATTCGACAGCAATTAATTGCATGATATTAGGTACCCTTATTGTAACTCGTTGTCATTAAAACCATATAGGATCATTTAAGTGTAGAAAATCTCGAATAGGATTAAGGCCATAGCTTAGATCGGTTGCAAGTGCGTTGCTTTTTAAGCTGTAATGAACTTTGAAGCTGGGTCGCTTCGAGGGCGCTCGTGCTGAACTTCAGTTGTCCTGGCCTTAAGTATAGCGCGGCGCGCCGCCAGCTCATCGCTGACGCAGGTCGATCACGGTCGCAGTCATCTGAGCAAACAAGATGATCTCACCGCGCATTGCATTACACAGGTGCTTGATTGTTTGGCTCGTAATTATCGCTTCGTAAATTACTATTAGCAATAAATAATCGGACCGATTCCAACGAATTCCGTTCCTTATTCCCGGTAGGTTTGGATGATATATGTTGTAATAACATCATTGATTCAATGAGCCATTTCCAATTTACTCTTTCAATTTTCATAAGAGATAAATCTAATATATTGTTGTTATTTCTTAAACATTTGATATTGTACGACTCAACTTTTAGCAAGCAATAATTAAAAATACGATTGTAGTGTTAAAAAAACCAAATAAAAAAAAAACTCCGTATCTTCTAATGCGAGTTATAATTATATAGATGAATAAAAGTCTGACATTACAGATGTCAATCAAGCGCCAGTGGAGCCATCTACAATCTGAGATCCCGTTCACTAGCCGGGAACGTTTTCATCTCTCCATGTAACTTTAATTGCTTTTATCGCGTTTATATCGCCGGCAACTCCTTAATAACAATTTAATTGTAATTGGAAAGTAATTAACATGGCGGCTCCGTGCGATCTTCAATTAACTATACATTATGATTTTATTAATGCCGCAACACCGGCACCGATTAAATCGAACGCATTTTAATCGCAGTACGCAATACTGAACTTGTAACTATTGCAATTAATTCTCTGCACGTGTGGTGGTTGCATGTTTTCAATTCAGATTGAAATTGTTCCGAGCATTCCTGTCCAACAATAGCGCTGCACGTGTATAGAGAACTACTGCGTTCGAAATTAGATGTCCGACAAAAAAATTAACCCAAATATCGCAAGAGTTGCGGAATTGAAAATAAGGGTTGCGAAAAAAATCCTCACCAACCCGAGCGTCCGACGCGTGGAACACGTGCACGGGCGAGGTAACAACGCGCCGATGAGTCACGAACGAGGCTCGAAACGTCGTCGACGCGAGGCGAACTCCGCGTATTATTAAACTGGCGAAGAGAAAAAAAAGATAAGCGCTCACTCGTCGTACCGCATCAAGGAATTGTACATCTGCCGAAATTTCTCACGGATCCGTCGTGCGAACGCCGCGGACGGTATTATTATATCGGACCAGTCCGCTATCTACCCACGTACCTATTATAGATCTGAGACGTGTGTTCTGGTGATTATGACAACTGGGCGCCTAGCGGTACCTATCGCTTGCCGGCCACTTTTTAATCAATCGCGTACTATTAGCATATCGGGTTTTACAATGTACCCGCTTCATTATCTTTAGTAAAAGTGGAGTTTTGTTTCGTGCGGATGAATTTAGGTAATTAATTTCTCACGCACGTACGGTTTTGATCGCTAATTCATCAGATTGGCAAAAGCTATTTAGCGAACTGCTAAATACGAAACGCGAAGAGAAAGCTTTTTCTTAAACACGTGCATGCAGTGATTTATTTTGCGTTATTGTTGTAAGGCTTTGATTGTAGATATTGTCATTCGCTGCATTCACTTGCACAATGCAAGGTTTACATTTTTTACGGTCTATTTAAATTGAGCGAGCATGTTCTGACTTGTTGGAGGTGCGACTTCTTGAACAGGTTGAGACATGTCGCGGTCGCTCGGGGGTTGGTTTTCTTGCGCAATTTGCATGCACGTTAACGGGACTGCATTAATAACGTTGATAGCCTTTAATTTATTGTCTATTTATAATTAGGACCTGTTTAATGCTAACACGTTTATGTTTTGTATGATTATACTGTTTTTTTTCTTGAATGTTATTTGTAGAATAATACGTTGATTGGCAGAAAAAAGTAATAATGATATAATTCTTTGCTTTTCAATGTTTTGATATGCTTATGATGTTTTAATATTTGAATTAATGAATGCAAAATAATTAATTTGCTACGAAAAAAAAAATCTTATATGAGATAATCTTAATATATTTATTTCGAATTTATGATTATATAATTTCAGAATTTACTTTTGTTAGTTCTTTCCAGCAAATAACACAGATAAGTTATCAAGATTCTCATTGTAAGCGGAATTTAAGTTGACTGTCAAACTGTAAAGTGCCTTTAACTTTTTACTGTTAATTGTTACTATCTTCATGTAAAAAAATCCTAAACTCATTTAAAAAATATTATTTGTATTTTGCTTTTGTACATATTAATTATTATACATATATCTCAAGCTTCTTATTAATTCATTCAATGTAGAAATCTTTATTGTTTATATATAATGTCAATAAATTACATACAAATTTTTCAGAGTATTGTAATTTCTTTGACGTATATTATTACATATTTATGAGATAATTGAGATGTTTCAAATAATGTAATACGTAATGTATCTAATTAATAAATAGTAACCAACGTAAATAAGCAGCTTAATATCAAAGTGCCTTATCGTGGTAACCGCAAGAAAAGCGCGGCAAGTTGAAAAAGCGACCATTAAAACTCCAGTAGCGAGGTCCGGCGCGCCTAAGGCCTTGCACGTGCGCGCGTTTATAATGCTGCCTGCCGAGTATGGCCGGGCAAGTCGGCTATACTACACTAACTACGGCTATAGTGGCTCGCGCCGGCGTTAACATCTCGTCTAACCACTTTAGAGTACAGCAGATTCCTGAATAACATTCGGACTTTTATGCCGGTTCGACACCTACGCTTTATCAGTAGTGAATAACTGTATTGATATCGAAATTATCCTTGTTGTTTCTAGATTTAATGTATGTATCTATCGGTTGTTTCTAGATTTAATGTATGTATCTATCGGTTGTTTCTAGATTTAATGAATAAATTCAATGTTTCGAGATGTAGTTGTATATGTGTGTGTTATTGGATTATTCTTATAGGACTAAGTAAAAGAGAGAGAATTCATTCAATTAATATTTTATTACAAATCATTTTTTTAAAACGTACAACATGATACAGATAAAATAAATTACTATACCTAAAACGATTAAAGCTTATTACAGTATGATCACAATATCAAGATCACGACTCCTAAATTTACTTTAATACATTACAATAAAAATATCACAACACTAAAATCGAAATATGTTTAAAGCTTTCTTGGAGTTATCACGATTATTGAGCGACCCCTAACCTAACTATATGGCACCGAAGAACTAACTAAAGCTAACATCACAGACGGTTGAAGAAACCAACGGAGCGGGCACTGGTTTCTTGGAAGACACTGATCGTTGTTGGAGGTGTTAATTCAGGCTTGGACCCAGCGGTCTTGCACTGGGTACTGTTGCTCGGCGGTTTGGCATTCGGTGTAGCAGTTGGCGGTCGCGAAGTCGGCTTCGGTTTTGGAGACCGTGGTCCAGAAGAAGGTGCCCGCATCCGTCCGTGCAAAGTGAACTGGGATGTAGAAATCTTCGCGGGAAACCGGCACAAGGTCGTAGGTGTCGTCCTTGTTGCAGACGAGGAATGCGGCCGACTGGCACGCGTCCATCTCCTCGT
>DWDX01005233.1:0-10721 GCA_018245675.1 Agara michaeli | reverse complement strand
AACACATTTTCAAAGATCGACTAGTAAAATAATTTCATCAAATAATCTGTTGCATTTTCAAGATTATGTGCATTTATTTGAGTAAAAAATTTCGAAATCTGTCCACGCAGTGCAGAGTTATGAGGTAACAAACATAACAAAAAAAAAATACAGACGAATTGAGAACCTCCTCCTCTTTTTGAAGTCGGTTAAAAGTAATAAATAATATATTAGGAAATATAACGCAATTTAATGTCAGCTAAATATTTAAATATATATTCATCAGACTGATAAGTAAAATTGAAAAGATAGCTAGAATAATATCGATAAGATTATCAAAATTAGAGTTGAATACTAAAGCAGATGTAAACGATATTTAGTTGAGACGAAATAGTAAAATCGTTCTTCAATTTTCTTTTCAATCACATCTTTTAACTTTTTTCATTTCGGCCCTTTGGTTGGTCCACCGCTGGACCGGGTCTCCTCTCATAGTGAGAGAGATTTAGGCCATAGTCTGCTTGCCTTGCTACTGGAGACTTTAATATAATGAAATATAAACAAGCGAGCTATCTAAAATCAAGGTTGTAGAAAATAAACGGTGAGATTTAGATCTCCACCTACAATTTTTCGGGTCTTTCGTACAAATTCTGACTTATAAATGTACAAAGTTACTTGCGATTTAAGATAAAATTTAAATCCCTATAAAGAAGAAGGAGTAAGTCGTGAAAAATCCTGCATGGCGTAAAATACGCAATAATATTCTCAAAGGCATGAGAAGTGCAGCAATCTGCGCTTGGTCAGCGTGGCTGTCTGCCCTTAACCCTTCTGACTGTGATAGGAAACCGGTGTGCAATATTGGAAGGATCGAGTGTCGAGTTCGGTTCCCGGCATAAGCCTGAATAATACATTTTAGTCAATATTTATGATTATTTAGAAGTTTTTTTACATACATACATACATATAAAACGCAACACATTTGAAAATTATAAAATAGCAATAGACATAAACTAGAATGATAAATATATTTATTAAGTTATCATCCGACGGCCAATTATTGAACGGCACTGTCAAATGTTGATAGATTTGACATTGTTGTTCAATAACGTCAGCGAACGGAACATTGACGTCATTTATTAATTTTTACGTGCAGGGTGACCTTTATGTATCTAACAATGCTGCTAATTTGACGTTATAACGCCTGAAATTGCTTTTGAAATAATAACAAGTTATTGTTATTATTACTACACTTAAACTGTTAAGTTTAAGTGGCTTTAATTATAAGCTTTAGTGCTATTAGTTTCTAATCGTGTCATGTAAACGCCGCTTAAGAGTCGTAGACGAGGGATTTTATTACCTACAAGAAAACAAAGGTTCGCAAAGCGCAGAATATTTTTGATGGAACTCACCACGAAGTTGATACCATAAACACGTTATTTAACAATTATGACTAGTGACTACATTAAAAAAAAGCAATAAATGTCATGTAAGTACATAGCAGTAATAAATTATGTTTTGTAGGTTGGCATTAGGTACATGCATCCTATAAATTTACAGTACTTCCTGTATTTTTCTTCTGTTAGCTAAGTTACAGTTGAATTGATTGATCCGATTCTCCATTATTTTCTGAATGGCGCTTGGTGAACCATAGTCGTAACCATTATTATTATGAGAGGATACCAATTTCCAACAATTGATGATGTTTTTAACTGAATATAAATTTAGCCCGAAGATAATATAATAGTACCGTATTATCTCAAGAACAGTTTCCGCTATGGAATATACTAAAGCTGAAACTATAAAATAGACTTAGTTCAAAGGAATCCCAGTTATATCGTCTCTACCATCACAGACTAGACATCAAACGCTGTTTACTGTGTCGTGATCTAGATCAGAATCTACTTTGAACTCCTTGCTAGGCTCGCCTATTTTAAATCGTCAAATTAGTCTGCAAAGATAATATGCGAAATGACGCGTATGAAAAACTTGAAGCTATTTAATAAATTTGAATTTCGAAGAACTGAAAAAAATTACAGAAAATTGAATGCTTTAATTTAGTTTGTTTTAAATTGAATGAACAAGCAAGAAGACATACAAATCTAAACATTTTTTTCAATAACAAAGAAGAAAAAGTAAAATTGGCTGTATAAACGAAAAATTTTGCTGTCATTACTTGTCAACAATAGCTTTGCTTTGTGTCATTGGTGGCATGACAGGTGTTTAATTTGGTTTGTTTATTTATTATCGTTTTGTTGATTTTCTTTTACAAAGATATATTAAAGGGTAATAGTGAATCTTTTAGTTATTATGAAAACAAATACATAATATAAAAACATCAAACTGTATTGCTTGGAATAGTCGATTTTGTATAATTTGATCATTTCACAACTGATTAACAAATTTTCATCTGATGACTATTATCATTCACAAGGCTAACAAGCGTGGTAAACTATTTCTTATCTGAATGAGATCAGTATATTATTAGTATTATAACTGCTGTAGATATAATTACTTACTACGAAGTTAATACCGTGCAATCTCCATTTTTGGTTGACATTCAAAAGTAAATGTTGCCATATCTACATAGAAAATTCTACTATTCTTCGTCTATTATAAAAAAAATTAATAACCTTATTTTACAGCTGCTTTTACCAACGGCGAAGAAGAAATAATGAAGAATTTAACAACAGTAACTTGGGCACATGCGGTCAATAATAAAACATACCTAGAAGCTGCATTAGCAAGTAAGTGATAAATTTAAAATATAGCAATTTAGTAAATATCCAGAGAGAGTTGGTATCGTTTAGTACTTTAATTTTTTTTAAGTTGAGATTTATAGTAATCCATATAGATATTTTTATTGTGAGGACTGATAATTTTTCAATAAAATACTAAACCATTTTTGACGTAACTTTTAAACATTACAATTCATAAATGACCAATCCGAATAATATTTTCCCATATTTAACTGGAGCTAACTAGGTGCACTGTTATTTATCAAGACCTTTTGAACATTATTAATGCATTGCTAATGAGATAGATGGCGTTAGTAACATTGGCGTTAGTATTTAAAAGTTTAGTAGAGACCTTTTTAACCCCTGACGCAGAAATACTGGTATTATAAGTTTAAAGCCTCTGCGTATGTGTCTGTCTGTGACATCGTAGCCCTAAAATGGGTTAACAGATTCGAAATGCGGATTTTTCTAATTGTACGAGAGAGTATACGTATTATGAATTTATGAATGTAAACTTTGGTGAAGAGATAGTCTGTAGATCAAAAATCTGTGGCATGTTTTTTAAATCCGATTTAAAATCATTGACTTAAAAATGAAACTATTTAAATATCTTCTGTTATTAATATTCAATGTGCACTCGTGCACTCTGATTGCACATATAAAATTTTGATCCCTACCGTATAAGATTTGAGAAGAAAAAAAAAGACAGCTATTAAAATTTTACGAGTATCATCTCGCGTACAACAGATCCGATGCAAAACAGATAATCACTAAACTCATTACGAGCCTAAAAAAGCACTATACACTGTTAAGTGGCCAATAAAAACAGAACATCCGATCCCAGATGGAGCCCGTTCTAAGAACGTGCACTTAATAACAATTACTCCGACGGATTCGTGCTTCACAGTAAAAATAGAGGGTGAAATGTAACTACTATTTATAGAATACGTACCTCTGCGTTGCCTCGTGTAGCTGCCTAAGTTTGTTCTCGATCACCTAAATTGTGTTTTATGCGAATATTTTGCTTTAACTCACAATTCGTACTGTATAGAGTATAAATCATTAATATAATTGACTGCCTCGTTGGTCGGGCGGTCGCTAGCGCGACTGCCGATCGGGAGGTCCTGAGTTCAAATCCCGGGCTGGGTACTGTTGGATTTTTTCTAATTTAGAATTTCCAGTAGTGACTCGGAGTCTGGAGTTAGGGAATTACAGGCGTGATGTTACGTTATAATTGAATTGAATAAACGGTTGTTAATCGTTCCGTCCGAAATTACAATAACAATTCTCAAATATGTTAATGGCAGGCACGCTGGTAGCTTCATGGCTCGGATCTCAGCTACCTACTTTGAGTGATTAGGGTTTGATGCTTGATTTACGTGATGCGCTTTTCTAATTTGATATCTATAACTCTTTTTAATAACAAAAATGTTATTTGGTACAAAGGTGAAAAGAAACATTGTGAGAAACCCTACACAGTTTAAAATACTCCATAATGTTCTATATCACATGTGCATTCTCAGAACTTGCACCTAGTCAACGTGGCCAAATACGGCCGTAACCCTTCTTTTTTTGAGACTTGACTGATGACTTTTCTAAATCCCTAGGTGAGGTATCAATGTTAGAAGCCGACATAGTGCTAGGTCATATAATCGGTAAAGAAGGACCGCCCGTACCTATAATGGCGCATCCGCCGGCGACCACGTCAGACTTGTCGCTGGGCGACTTCTTGAACTCGGTGCTGCAGTACAACAACGTGAACTCCAAACAAAAGGGCGTGAAGCTGGACTTTAAGAGTATAGAGGCGTTCGAGAAGTCACAGGACCAGATCGCTCAATTTAGTAAGCCAGAGGTGAGATTGATGTCCAATATTAATACCGTACAAAAACACTTAAATATTCGAAATGCTTTCAACGAGACTACTAATCCTTAAATCTTTTTAAGCCAGAATATAAGGGATTGTTGATGCTGGATCTGGGGCTCGGTCTAGTCCAGTTCACATAGCTGTAAAAGCTAATGAAAACATTACGTCCATAACCTAAAATCACAAAGGCAACTAGCGACAAGGAAAAACACACTATTTAGTCTAGTTCGTAGTGTAATGCCTTATAATGTTACAATTACTCTGGACAGAAACTGTAATGTTTTGTTATCCAATGTTTACGAAAAGCAATAGTTATTTTACCCTAAAATCTTTCAGTCTAAGAACCTTAAAAACACTGCGTTATGTACAAGTATCGAATAGCAGTTGGTTTGCAATGATGTGTATCTCTTATTGACTTATGTATACGAGCAACATTAATCACTTTTACCACTGATGCACGCGAAACAATAAGCGTCAATGTGTGGCCGGCCGTACGTTTGAATTGATGCTTGCCGCTTAGCGCTGAGTACTCTAAGCAGGCATCCCGGGCGTGAGGGGAAGTCAATTCATTATTCACACACTACATCACATCTTTATTTAAACTGACAAAAGCAACATTCGAATAATAACCCTATTCCAAATAATCAAGGTTTCTAATGCACGGGCGAGCAACGCGGAAGAGTAACAGCACATTGTTTTCACTGCACTCTTATTGATGACGCCGTAAGGTTCACAATCGTATGCTTCGCTCCCAATGTCATGCCATGGGACGGTATTTGACGGCGGGATGATATTAATTGCTTAAATGTGTTCAAAGCAATTAGCTCTAACAAGCTTATTTATACAGTGAGTCAGATACAATGGGCCGTGGAAGTAGACACCCCATTCGTCTTGTGGAGATTACGTTGACTTCAATGCGCCCCTGTTAATCTTTTCGGTCGTAAATAAGAAGTTAAGTGGACAGGAAATAGTATATATCTATCCATACAGGTCCATTGTAGTCTCAAGAGATTTACTATAAACAAACAAAGCTGCTAACGCGATTGTTTAAAATTACATCTTAGATCCGTTCTTTCTCCAGTTGTGAGGCAAGCTAACTGTATGGTTTGTATGAAACATTTAAACAAATACAACAAATGTCAGCTTCAAATAACTGTAACTTGGGAATTTTAATTCAACGATCACAATAGAATGTCAGAGACGGAAGTAATTTTAGTTAATACAGTTGTAGTTATGTACTTAATTAGGATATATGGAGGTTAAGTTTTTTTTGGTTTACTGTATTCTATTTGACAATCAAGTTCTATTTTTTGTTCTATAGTATTTTGTACTCTGTGTGTATTATTCTGGGGCGAACAAAGCCGCAAATAAACGCTTTCTTTCTTAATCGTAAGAAGGTACAGTAGTAAATTTCAAGCGTTAGCTCAACTCGACATCGCACAATACATATATTGTTTAGATGTTGTTTTGAAGAAAATTATAATAACATCCCTGTAAAAAATGTTATAATTTTTAAAATTATTTTCAGATAACATTTCCCCTGTGGCTGAACGCGGATATCCTTCCCGGGCCCGTGGAAGCGAAAACGAAGCCAGTAGATCCGGTGAAATTTTTGAAACTAGGCGCGAACCACCCCAGAGCGGTGCTGTCCGTCGGCTGGACGACCAATTACGGCGGGAATATTACCGAGGGGGAATACAGTAGGGAACAAATCGGGAGTATGTTAAGGCTCGTCAATGAGAATCACGTTAATCAGACGGTGACTTTTCCGGTATGTTGCATACGATTTGTTTTTTTTTCTTCCAGTATAGTTGTAACTGGAACGAAAGCGTATCTTACAAATTGTTCTATCAGCCTTAGGGGTGATAGGCAGATGTTAATAATTTTGATCGTCTCCGAAAACAAAGTAGTTTCGCCTCTCCCAGAACACAAAAGCTATCCGAACGTCCTAATAGATGGCCAGGGTAGAAGGCTAGCACCTAGTGGTTTTATTAGACGAAGCCAATGTAATGAACTAATAAATTATGGAAGGTTTAGTAGAATACTAGTGATAAAAATCACGTGTTAAACAGCCCAACAATCTTAAATAAGCGAAACATTTATTCCCTATACAGTAACTGACATTGAATAATTGCGGTTAACAAATTAGTGTTGCCATATCAAAAATTGTTTTTTTACAGATTTGTTAGTAAAAAAATCCTCTTTAATCAGATTAAATTGAAAGCCGATGCTTTCTATTTTGAACAGGTACGGGCCGGCCTAGCCTCTAACAGCCAGCCGGTTTTGCTGGACCTCCTCCGCGAGACGTCGTCCCTCAACTCGTCGATGACCGTGTGGTCGAGCGAGGGCGACGCGGTGGAGGTAGACCGCGTGCGCGCCCTGATCCTCACCGTGGGCCTGGAGCGGACGTACCTGGACGTGCCGCACGAGCTCGCCTCCCGACTGCACCTGCCGCCGCCGGATGCGAAGACGAAGAACTAAATTAATAAATAGCATATTTATTATCTGTCGCTTTATTTATTGTTGGTAAAACAATTTCAAATGAGACCTAGTTTATTTTTTTTGTTATGGAAACCTAATACACCCTGAATATATTAAATCGAATAATAATATATAAATAAAATAAATCGTGTTTAAAAGAAAGAAAGAAAAATTCAACGGTTTCAGTCTTATGCTTGGTCTAGTCTTGCAATCGCAAACCTGCCTTAGAACGAAATGAATAGAGATTTTTTTTTCAACATCAACAAAGACTCTTATACTAACTCGCCCTCAATACCGCGAGCAGTTTAATTTATCAATTCAACATACCACGTCACATAGCTAATGAGTTATATTAATCCTCGGTTACAAGTTAACCTCTAACTGTTACTCTTCATTGCCACTAACTGTGCAGCGCTAATTAAGACCAGTTAAATCCAATTGGACCATAGTTCTGTTTAGAAGTTTATTGTTTTGCATATCTCTGCCTCTGCGTCTATTTAAAAATGTGTGTATTTTTTTTATTTTTATCCATCCATTGCTTAAACGCTTTTTAATATTATTTCTATCGCAAAATCTCTGGAAAAAATAAGACGATTAAAAAAAACGAAATATACGTATTGTTTTTTTAATATTATGGTTGACAGGGAGCAGTGAGCGACAAATGCATATCTCTGTCCTTACAAACCTGACGTGTTTCTACATTCATCACTCTCTTCATGCATACGCGATGGTTTCGGACACTTCTAAACTTCCCCATCAGGCAATATCAGCCAGTATCTTTTTTCTGTTTTTTTTTTATACAGCCTAGCAAATGGCAAACTGGCCCCACCTGGCGGTAACTGGTCACCGGCGCCTATGGATACGTGCAACATCCGAGTCGCCAGATATTATTTGGTCAAAATAGGAAAGTTTTCGCCTTAAATAAAAACAATTGAAACGCGGAAAAACCCGTACGCGAAGCTCGAGAACGCAGCGATTAGATCGTTAAGTACCCTCGTACTAAGCTAACTAAAATTCCTTCATCGAAGAGAATGCCGCATTGTCTGCCAGGAACCTATCTACCACGTCCCTTCGTCCATAAACGAGCTAATTTCAACATTAATACGAACGCCGTAAGAGTTGTGTGGACCGCGAGTGAAAGCTGGTAGAAAGTCTGTCGACCTCGTGCATATGGGGACCACGTGGTGGTCGGAATGAGTAATTGTCACTGCTGTGTGATTCTCAGCGGTGATATGGTATCTATCGAACAGCCACACCGCAACGAAGCAAATATAAAATATATTTGCATCTCACCAAGTAAATGTAGCAACACAGAAATCAGCTAAGAAAATAGATTACAAAATAAATTAGAAAATAGAGATTGGAAATTAGGTTAGAAACAAAAAATGCATTGATGATTCCTTATCATCCGCATAACTTATCGTCTGCTAAGTCTAGGGAAGGTCGTATGTGTATATGTGTATATGTCAGCTTTAATAACTATTTTCCTTTTTCTTCTTTAATTGCATTCTTTCATTCATTTATTCTCTCGTACGCAATAAAAAAACAGGACTCTCGGTAAAATTAAATAAAGCTATATACACGTACGTGCAGAACGGAGCTTTATTATTGCAATTCCGCGAATCGGTCTGAAATTAAATTACAATACGCTCCTTCGTACCTACAGCCGCCACTTAGACCATACGTGCTTGCTGCGAAAGTTCAGGACTATTATTACCTCAGATTGCATCGAAATAAATAAGATTCTTACCGTCCGGTGTGGCTTCGTGCGTGATTGTTATGGTTTGATAGTAAAACTGATTTTATTCTTCAACTAGCTTTTCCCGCAACTTCATCCCGCTTCCGCCCCCGCGATTCCCTTTGGAGGTAGAATTTCTTAAATGTGTGTTTAGTTCACCTCGACGTATCACTACATATATTATTATACATATAAACCTTCCCCTTGAATCACTCTATATATTAAAAAAAACCGCATCAAAATCTGTTGCGTAATTTTAAAGATCTAAGCATACATAGGGACAGACAGCAGAAAACTACTTTGTTTCAAACTAGCGGTATGTAGTGATCTAATAATTTGTAGAGTGTACATTACATTTGGAACAGTTACATAATGCGAGATTTCATGAGAACTCGGACAACAGAATTTTTGGTTCCCGATGTCCATTAGATAATTAGTTAGAAGTTTAATTAAGTTTAATATAAGTTATATGATTTTTTTTATGAACACCGCAAATGCCTTTATTCGGTCTTCTTCCAAGTAATTTGATATTAGATCGAAATTAGCGAACAAATTTTGCATGGTAATATCGAACATAGATATGTGACTACTTCTTATATATCTGTATATCTAAACTAATATTATAAAGAGGAAAGATTTGACTGTTTGTTTGCATTTAATAGGCTCTGAAACTATTGGACCGATTTGAAAAATTCTTTCACCACTAGAATTCTAATTATCCCTGATGAACATAGGCGATAGGATATTTTCAAAAAAGTTAGGGATCCGCGTGAAAACATCGATAATGTAACGATGCGGAAATTACTGACGATTTGTGCTTGTTATATTTTGTGTTTCTTTTCCTCATGTCCTCATCGCAATCATGATCATCCTGTCGTTGCATCTCATTGCATTGTTCCCACAATATCTCCGCGCACCACCTGACCACGAGCGATCTCCGCGCAGGAAGTTCCAACCATTACAATATTCATGACTAGCCACGTTTTTCAACTAACAATGTCTATTTAGCATATGTAATCTGTGCATATGTTAACGGTATTCTGGCTGTCTTCTCATTTGTCTGTGTTTATGTTAAACGGGACCCAACATGCGGAAGGTAAGAAGTAATCGTTAAATACAGGTTAAAGTGGATAAGGTGGTACAATTAGTTAAGTCTCTTCCTATGTGTAGTACGGCTGGAATATTTTTACGCTGGCTTTTTTCTCCAACCGCACTTTAACCTGAGAAATGCACAAATCTGAGGAATGATGATAAATTGCATGTATATACTATAAGACTTGATAAATAAAAAAGATTTAATTTGAATTTCACCTTACAATGTTTTTATTAACCCTTTTATCGAAACGTAGGAAAGCACATAACCTTGCAAAAGACTTTTACAACGTACGTGTTCAATTTGGATTGAACTTTCATCCGGGGTATTTCCACAGCGCTTTATTAGGGGGCTCTTCAAGAAAGGCGTAGAAAGCTCTCCTTGGAAACCTATAAAGCATTGGCGAATTCTGTGGTGTTGTACATGCCCATATTAGGCTTGTCTACCTACTTCCTATGTTAAATGTAAAAAAAATTGCTATTTTTTATTTGGTTGGTTCACTTATGTGTACGCAGGCAATAAGTTCTCTCATTGAGATGTCAAAGAAGATTTATCAATGAATACCTCGCAATGGTTACTTACATGACATTTCATTATTTGCTATATTCTCTGTACTATTTGCGATGCAGCATGGAGCATATGACAGCTGCCAATGTGACATGACAGGTGACAGTTTTAAATTTGGAATGAAAAGGTGACTAAATACAATTTTTTATTAATATACTAGCCGTTACCCGCCCGCTTTGCTGGGTGTATAATACGATTTTTTTAAATATTTAACGCCCCCGCTCAACCCTCTGGGGGTGGAAAATCATAAAAATTAGTTATTAGTGA
>DWDX01005232.1:0-10725 GCA_018245675.1 Agara michaeli | reverse complement strand
AAACAAATATGTAAAATAGTTTGATTTCTCATTTAAAATTCATAGGTAGCATCCGATAGCTGAGAGTTATACATATATTTGTTTACAAATCTTAATGAATTTTAATTCCGTTGTGAATTTTAAGTGGCTTCATTCGCCTATCTTTAAATATATGCACGTTTTATATTACCTCATGTTTAATTACGCAATCATTTTTCCACTTAAATTATTCCCACGAAATACTTTCCGATATTGTAACTTTTTGATTATTTTTATGCCATATGGTTCAAAAATTCACCCATAAATTTGAATATTGACAGTACAACCCTGTACGGACTAGCCTGATACCTAACTATGACAAACACCAAAGGGTCTCTAAATATCTATCTTTATATCATCAGACAAACTTAACAATACTAATGGGTTCAAATAAAACAAATTGATAAACAGCATTATGTTGCTGGAATGTACTAGCATCTTGCTATAACATATTTTCGTTCCTGACAGCTTTATGTAAGGATAATAAGCGGTTGCTACTGCTTAACGTGTCCCCAGAAAAAGAGAGACATTAACAAAATGCCACCAAAGACAACTCATTCGAGAGATAAAGTGTTTCTTTAAGCTTGTTTGTCATTAACGGTCGCGTCAGGTCTATGACCGTTCCGATCTACACTAAAATGTAATAAATAGACACTTTTCAATTACAATTGTATGCAACTAATTGGCTGGGCTATTAATAGTCGTGCGTACGGTATTCAAATGAAGCTAAATTTGTATGTTTAATGAGCAAGCACTATGTCGAAAGCCGTAATATTTTGCAAAGGTCATTGAAAGTACATCTTTGCTTTTAGATATTGCAGTAAATCTCTAAAAATACAAAGACTATTTCCTAAATTATAATAACGTTATCTAGCTTACAAGGTCTCGTGACTTTATCTATCATCTCATAAATTTATCAGTGCCTTCTGATGAATCTATAGGTAGTTATACTACACGCGACCTTGCCGTGTAATCTATACCAGAAAATCCCCCACTTTTATGGAAAGATTAAGTTTTGATTGATTGCTCCAAAACAAATGTGTTTGATAAATGAGAAGCGTTAAACAATGACGCTGGAATCATATCGTCTTTGTTTTTGTCAGTCACACAGTTCTATTCGACGGAGAACGTTTGAACGGAAGTCGTATATGAAAATCATAAGACTGTTACAACCAAAAGTAATAAAATTATATTTCAATTTTCACCATAAAAGATCTCCTTAGATAAAGAATTATTTGATTCCTTTATATAACATAAACCAACTAAATATACATACATACATAAATATACGTTAATAAATCATTTATCGAGGAAAATTTAATAAAAAATGTGAATAGCAATTATTTTCTAATGTTACCTTTTTGTAAGTACCATACGGATCCCTTTATCGTTGTATAAATGACGGGAATCGAGATAGTGATAAAAGATTAATAAGGTAGGTACTCGTAACAGTTGGGTCCTTTTCTTATTGAGAGAATTTCGGAATCAGCGTTTGGATCTATTTGACCCAACTCAGGTAAATATGATTTAATAATATATATATAATCGAAATAATCGAAAAATATGATTTAATAATAACTTTCCAAGAAAGTTATACAACTTATTTGGAATAAATTAGAAAAATGCGGAAAGGATAAAAAAGCAAATAGGGTATTTAAAATAAAAGCTATCTTAGCAATATTTTTTTAAAATATGATTAACAAACCAAGACTAAAACGTCAAACTTAATAAATATACCGAAAAGTAGAACAAGGAAGCGATTTCTGAGCAAGATAATTAAAATATTTTTTTTATCACTCTATAAATAGTCTAGGCAAACATGCCCCAATAGAGATAGGCAATAATTATATAAATAAACAGGACAAACAGACGGTGACGCACTACGAATTCATACGCCAGTTTGTTCAACTAACATATGAATTTTGTACATTATATATATATATTAGTACAATCTTAATAATAAGGTCTGAAGGACCATTTAGTTTCTACTTCAGAATATTATTTTATTATGTAAATATTTACAAGTTTTTTGTAATATTATCACTCGTCTAAAAGAGTTCATCATGTGTTTGATATATTTGACGTTTTATAAAATAGTCAACCTGCGCTATTTTTTACGCAATATTTACAAGTTAGCGGTTTAACTTAAAGTAAA
Source organism: Agara michaeli (assembly GCA_018245675.1). Classification (NCBI taxonomy): domain Eukaryota; kingdom Metazoa; phylum Arthropoda; class Insecta; order Lepidoptera; family Hesperiidae; genus Agara; species Agara michaeli. The sequence continues at coordinate 8,552 of DWDX01005232.1, read as the reverse complement.
ACACACCTGTTCTGATTGAAAAAGTTCGAAATGGGCATTCGTTAGCTCCAATAAAAATAATTTCTTGGCATACACTGATAGCGTGATTTAGCATTGATAAAAACCATCGGTTCTTACAGAAGTGTGACTACTTTGTCGCTTGCAGTATAATCGTGCAAACGCATACAGAGTTAAAGTCGAACAGCCTCAATAAGCTTGGTAAATATTTCACGGCACACATACCGCCGCGCGTACTACTTTGTGAATTCCTTGTCGTTGTCGCTTCTTGGGAAGAATATTAAGCAGCCATAGTACTACGAGCTTTCGACACCGTCCCGCAAAGGCATTACAAAACAAACTTCCGGGGACGAAACTTTGTACTCCTAATTTGACCATTTTCAGTAGGCGATTGAGTTACGCGGGACTTTAAAATAAATTTTATTTAAATAATGTTATAAAAGATTGCCGTAATTGTTCATTTAAACGCCAATCGATGAGGCAAGCGGACCATGTGATACTCGTATTAAATATAAAAAGGAAAAATATAAAAAGAAATAGTAATTAAAGATATAAGTGCTCTTATTAACTTTAGCTCTATATTATTGAAGGCTATTTTCTAATTGCTATTCATGTACATTCAATACGAATGTATTTAATTTCGCTCGACTACACGACAAACTGGGACAATATTTTCACATAGTAGCACGTAGAAACCTCACGGTAGAGTTAGTAGAGTCATGTAGTAGAGGTGAAAAAGTCTTATATTGGTTTCGTTTGTAACATAAATTACGCCTCACACTATAGTACGTCAGGTAACGACGTTTGTATTGTGCATTGTCACTTGTTCGTTACTGAATACCGTTACAATGTTAGGAGTTCAAGAGTATAGGAATAATGTATGCTGTAGAGGTCTCCAAATATGCGTGCAATAATTGTTTATGAAGCGTTTATATCTTTGAATCACGAGTCCTCATCAAAACCGTATTTGAAGTATAGAAATATATAAAATGTATTTCAAATACGTCTTTTCACGGAGAGCATGCTAAATAGTCAATAAAAAATTTTGCTGCCGGGAAAAAGCCTAAAGGAGGTCGTGTACGTTAGTGTGGTTCAAGATCTGTATTGTTACTGTTTTTTAGACCTAAGATGTATTACTTGCAAAGTAAATCGTGCAATTTTATATACATCGTGGTAATAAGAAACAATTTAATTTGCTAGTTCTGAAGTATATAATACAATAGAAGTTATCCAAATATTTACACAAATGCAACCGTTTTATGTAATATTTCATTAATTTCGTTCTCCGCTCCAGCTAAGCTACATTCCACAAATGAAATATTTATCTGGAGGGCGGCCGTAGTTACAAAAGAAATTCCCTAAATTTGCGCTGTTTAAAACAGTTGTAGGGAAGCATGCTTCAGATTTCTCTCTCCTTCATTCACTATGAAAGAGCAAACGAGAAGCGATGTAGCTTTTTTGTTCTCGTAGCACATAACCGTTCCCGATTGTTTCTACTACGTTTCTATAAAATGTTAAAAGTCCACTTTATAATTTCGTTCTGAAAGTTGTAAAGTGAAATTTTTGTTGTTACGGTTCATTCATTTTAAGACTCCACGTCCAGTTCTTTATTGGATTAAAGACTACTTTGTAAAGCGTAGCTAAAGATGTTGTACAGTTGTTGTCTTTGCTGGTTGTTAAATAACATGTTGACTTATTTTTAATAACGGTTTCATATATTTCATTTCAATACGACAACAGCTGTATATTTAACCCTGGGTATTTGAAAACATTAAATATCCAATCAAAATAGCTACACACATAATGTATTTTGAATCTGGCTACGTAAAGGTCTCGATATTTAAACCCAATATGGTCTGATTTTGTTTTGTTCTATGTAAATATGAAAGTCATTACTGAAATACACTGCAATCATGGAATGCAAATATGATTTTAATTCGTCACTCAATTTGCATTTGAGTGTAGACAATGTGCAGTGGTTTGAATGTGGTTAGTGGTTGTTGATTTTATGCGTTTGTTTTTTCTATGTGAAATCTAAACAGAGGCAGGTTCAGTAACTCGATCTCTGGGTTCCTTCCACGGCTTCAACTTGACCACAAAAGTGAAATCTACAAATAAACAGTGCATCGGTACCGTTAGGACGTGCGGCCGGCGGACTACTTTTTCCCATTTATTGAGCACATCACTAGCCAATGGGCGATTTGTGAGCGCGGCCTTAACTAAAGCCGGCTTAGATCGTTAAACTTGTATCCACGTTCGAGCTTTCATGAGTACCGAAATCGCTTTAAAATCTAAGAGATTATGGAAAGAACTTTCAAGACACACTCGTAGTTAGTTCGTTTAAGATTAAATGTCATAGACACGTTCGTCCATTGAAATATGATATTAAGATGTTACTGCCTCTTTGAAATCAACAGTTTGGAATCAATCTGACGCTAAATGTTGCGCTGGAGATTAAATTAGAAAAATGGTCTTATATTCTAATTTTATTATTAACTGAGAATATACCTCTAATAACTCTAAGACTAGGCATTGTTTGTCAGAGAGAGGGACAGATGTTTTGCGACAAAAGCAGATGTCACTCTATTTCCACTCTTCCTATCCCATGTTAATGATTTTCCTCACTATTTCACATTCCACTTTATTCTGCTTCATTAGTAATACCGTTTTATTTTATGCAAAACAAGCTAGCGATGCCTATCTAATCTGGTTAAATGCTGATTTCACACATTAATTGCGAAAGTTGTTATAACAATCAATAGTTCGCATGTAAATAGTCTCGCCTTGAATTTAAAACTAAACATGAGTTCGCTTTGACCTTTATAACCTTTGAATGAAAACCTGTTATCAAGTTCCCACGGCGATCCGTGGATAATACGCTACTGTTGGTGTTATCTTAATAAGCATATCAGTTCCACAATATTATCTAATAAGTTGCTTAAAACATTTAAGAAAAAAGTTTCCATTTAAAATCCTTTAAAAAAAGCTTTTAGACTTCTGACTTCTTTATCAAAGCATAGTTTTCAAGTAGTGTTATAAAAGTAGGTACTCGACAAAACAAATTTAATAAGCCGGAACACGGTGTAACTGCTGTTTCCTTGACGATTGGGTGGTATACTTTAATATATAATTTCGGCCGATTCGGGTTACAGGAACTGGTTTAAAATTAGTTTTACACGATTTTACCTAAACTTATCAACCAACAGGATAGCTTCTAAGATAAATAAATAAAATAATTAATAAATAAAATGTGTTGTCCTCATAAAGAGAATATGAACTTTTTTGACTATAAGGATATTCTTTTGAATTTTTATTAATTATATAAATGTGACTATCGCATTACAATTGTGTTTACAATGAATTTTATATTCTAATATTTGTAATATTCCCAAATTCTATCTAAATTGTACTTGCAGAGGTCTCCTCGTCCTTTCATTCCTTTCCAGTATCCGTGCTCGCTAGACCGAGTATTTATTAACCACGCCTTATTTAATCTTTATAACTTTTCAGTTCACATTTGCGACACAATCATCAATATTCATCACATCATCACAAGTAATCGATATTAAAAATTAGACAAATTACAACGAATTTATTGTGATCGGACGATGTCATTGTGGAGCTGTAGACCGCTCATATTACCGCACGTTAGCTGGAGCGTGGGACACCGGCTCAGCCAATTTAACGCCCGCCGCCCAATCGCAATCCGCAATTAATATACTTCATTGACTCACTGCGGCTCGTTTTGCACATCCTTAGACGCGTATGTACAGGGCTATTACACGTTTCAAAGCCTGTTTTTAATGAAAACAGTTTGTGACAACAGAAACTGGCCGGTTTTTATTTAAGCCTATTGCATAAACTGAAGTAGGTATTTATGCAATTATAAAAACATTAAGTATACAATCTGTTTAGTGATCAGTCAAAGAAGCTAATGTATTTCATAATAATACTACATGAATGTTCGCACTAAATTCTTTTATTGTTAAATACTCATAGTAGAAAGATATAAATGACTTCCTTAATATTTAATTGTGTTAGATTTTGGAAGAACCAGGGATGAAAGTTGCAAATACAAAGAAGTAAATATTCGATCTTGGCCTACAGGCACACGGGTGCAACCAATTGGAGCTGTGTTATTCCACAGTGGCACTCGTGGACTACGTGATGGGAATTAGTTTCGAAGTGGATAAACGCCTTCAATAACACTCGTCCGTTCCAACAGACATCCTTACAATCTTCTCTAAGTACTACGATTTGCGAGAAAGTTAGAAATAGGTCGTGTAGTAGATGTTGGTATATTATGTTCCTTAGCGTGTACAGCAAAAATGTTGGTTTGTTTTCACCTAAAACAGTTTATTAACTAGATATTTTTGCTAGTTTTGTAGCTCTTTATAAAAATACCGTGGACACTTTAGAAGAAAAATGCGTTGAAGTTTGGGTATATGTCCGAAAAAAATATATGTATTAGAAGTATGAGTCCGATTTAATTCTTTTCGAAATTTAACCTCACATTATAAACCAGTACACAGTGTGACAGGAAAGAAAAACAATTTAGTTCCGCACATTTTTATAGTATCAGAGTTTTTGTACAATACTTCTGTGTTAAAAAAAAAATGTAACGTACGAGTGAAAACATTAAACAAAAGGTCCAGTTTATAACATCGTGTACTCAAAATGAGCGATGTGGTGATTGCCTGTGATTGCAAATCTCAGCTGGAGATTAGCAGCAAGCGGTCGAACCGAGATCTCAATGTTGCGCAACTATAATTGTAGATTGTAGCGAGGCATAGTTTTCTGGAGCATTTCCTCATTAAACACAGCGGATGGGCTTTTGTACGCCGTTTGTTTTACTTCTTGCCGAGACAATGCGCTTCTCTGAAATAATAACTATAAAAATAGCAGAATGCTCTCTTTTCAAATTAATATGATGAAAGTGAATATGAAAATGTTGTGATGCATTGAATATTTTCCCCTGGCAGGCTCGCCAACCGCTACACCAATAGGCCAATCAATAGCTTGAAAATTATTTAACTATCATGTTATTAATTAATTAAATCCATCAAAACTGTTTACGTTCACTATTGTTTCAAAAGTTAGTCCAACATTCTTTGATATACATATAACAATGAATTCATAGCTGTTTCTTTATCATGTTTTACACTTATACACCTGTACAAATTAAAACAGCATATTTTGCAGCTCAGTTGCAGCCAGGGTATCGTAACTTGTAGTCAATTAAAATTCTTAATATTAATTTAATTAATGTTAAGATATTGGGATTTGGAGTGAAGTCGTGGCTATGACCGTGGCTGCATGACTGAGTGCAACCCTTTACCTATTTAAGTGGTGGATACGGGGTTCTCCCGCTGCTGTTACAGCGTGCATTGACGAAGATACGGGCTAGTGTCCAACTAACTGGAAGAAATCTATTAATAACGATAACATCACCAAATCGTTGTAATATGTTGTAATATGTCTGTTTGTTTCATTTCTTATTTTTTATAAGGGTGTACAATAAGAATTATTATCATTTTTAACGGGCTAAGCGTTCAAGGAACGGGTCAGGGACCGTCCTAAATACATAGTTTGAAACTTATTTCAAATATCATGACCACAAGTCTTATGACTCGCAGAACACTTGAGAATGCTATTCGCAGAAAGCTGGTTTATAATGAAACTTTCTCATTGTTTTGTGTTGTTATTGTGACGGAATGTTACCAAAATTTCACATGAGTTTCACGGTCAACCTCCTTCTCCTTACACTTAATTGTTAATGAACCAAATAATGCTAATGAAGAGTTTGAAAAATAAAAACACACACACATATAGGTATATGTTCTAATTATTCCGTTGAGTCCTATCATTTTACTTTCGCGAAATTCTCATTAAAATGGATACTTATTTACATATTAAAATTAAAAGAGTGTCGCAGCCTGTGGCATAATATACACTCGTTCTGACAGAGGTTTCGTGTCTAGTAATTAGACAAGTACATATTTATTACATGAGAAAATATGGACGTGAGTTACAAAACAAGTAAAGTAAGTTACTTTCTTAAGATTTCCATCATTGAACGCGGCGGCTACTTCTTAGTATTTACTTATAGGTTACCATCACTTTCTAACATGGCACTGTGAAGCCTCAATCACAGTAGGTATCTGAAGTATTATGTACTAAAGGCAGTTTTCGACTACGGCTGCGTAATGCCGCTGCAACGCGACCACATCTGAATATTCGCCAATCGAAGTAGTTTCACTACCTTATATGTTAAATCTAAACGGTTTAAATAAATATTTCAAGGCCTAAATATTTCAAGTAATGTGGTCATGTAAGTTATTTGAGAGTTCAATTTATTTGTCACTTAAACTTAATCAGTTTGGTGTCTATACAAAATGAAAGCTTCCACTATTATTTTGTTATCATTGAAATGGTTACTCCGGAAATGCTCGCAAGGTTGCATTGACCGGAACTGTAGGTAATATCATTTTTCTTCTGTATATTTCTGTAATTTCAAGATAACGCCCGCTTTGTGAGTTTACGTTACAACGAAGTGTAGTGTTCATAAAACGTAGCGTTACGTGATATTCATTCTTATATTTTCCGGGGAGATAGGGGAGCGCTCGACCCACATCACGCGCGTATGAAATCTGGTTGACAAGCAAAGATGCTCATTTTGTATCTCGTGATACTTCGTACTAATAATCTAAGTTTGTTGTCGATGATCAGCGAAACCTTTTTGCTCCATCAGGTTCAAATTTTGAATGAAAGAGAAAATGTTCGTTTCGCTTACGAGAGACACTTCTTACTAATTTAGTTAATCTGCTTATACATACATATATGAAAAGTTTATAGTTAATTTATATAGTGTTGTTACTATTGCATTTTAAACCTCATTTACATATACTATTTACTAGTACTTACTATGTATTTTCACATTTAATTATTAAGTACTAAAACATTGTTGCACCGCTGAGTTTTGTGCTACGAGTATTTCATTCTTTATCTTCCGCGCGCATACATGGGAGAGTGCTCGACCCACATCACGTGCACTCTTGTCACACGAGCACACGAACTCTCCCTTCATGGGCGTAAAGATGCTTATTTTTTAATTCATGGTAAAGTTCCTCGTTAGCCTTAGCCCAGATGCCATAAATTTTCATAATCAGTATCGTTAACGATATACAAATTCAAATTCAAATTCAAATCGTTTTATTCATCATAAGGTACATACATACACTCAATGAAGTACATAGTTATGGAACGGTGGTACATTAAAAAAGCTTGACAATTTTTTCCAAACACATTTATTGTTAGTTATTTAATTTATTTCCAAATATAAAGATATCAGTAGTTTTACATTTGTGTCATATTTATCGTACTGTGTGTATATAATATGTGGTATAGTAAAGTAAATTTGTTGTACATAACTAACATTTTTATGCGTATGATTTATTTACTTGGCAACACTACCAAAACTCATGACCAAAGCGATATACGACTACTATTGTGACAACACAATAGCAATATCTAGCCTTTACAATTTATGTTACATAAAAATCGTCAGTAAAAAACTCTGTCAGTGTATCGTTAGTTACTTAGTTTAAAAATTGACTGCGGGTATAAAAATGCAACTTTTCTTTCTGCTGGAAATAAACTCAGATTTTGTTGTTATTTAAGGTTGTTAGAAACTCTTAACAGATAATTTATGTCGCTCTTAGTGTTCTAAATAGTCTTTAGGGTACTTGAGAACTTTCTAAATATATACATTTTGACTATAAATATTTTTTTACTGATGGCTTAAAAACAGATCAGTTTCATATTAGTATGTAATATGTCGTTTAACGGAGAAGTTAAGCTAAACATGTTTCGTTAATCCTCATCTCTCTAAGGAGAGCTCTACAAGCTCTATGTAGAGATCTTTTATGACTCCTACGGGGACTCATTAGATAAGCACTTGAGGCAAGTGAGCGAGGATAATTTCGTGTAGGGTTACCTTAATAAATTAAGTAGCAGTATAAAAGCTGTAAATTAACTACTGTAGCTGTTGTGTGTGAAGACTCAAGGCTGTTTTTATTTGAGGAAATGGTCATAGCAGGAGCTTTTTGTAAAAGAAAGGTTAAAATTTTACTTATATTTCACTCTGTAAGCATGTTCAATGTATAAAATAAGTTTCAGAACTCTTTAATTATTATAGTACACATTGCATAGAAATCGAATGTATAACTATTGACATTATATCTGAAAGTATTTAATAAAACAAACATAAATGTGAAATACTAAATAATAATAAAATGTACGGTGCAATGAACATTAAAGTAAAGTAAGATATGAGATAATTTTGTCCCAGCTCTCCAACTACGTATGTATGTATTTCTATACAAAAAATTACATCGATTCGTTACACTGTTTTGACGAAAAAGAAGGACAAATTATTATTTATGTCATCACAAAACAATACGATAGAAGACAAAACTGGCAATAAAATATAATTCGTAATTTTTTTAAATACATAGAATCATATTACATGACCTCGCGGGTCAAGGAATAGCGTC
>DWDX01005231.1:0-10726 GCA_018245675.1 Agara michaeli | reverse complement strand
AAACAAACAAACAAACAAACAAACAAACAAACAAACAATCAAACAAACTCTTCAGCTTTATAATATTAGTATAGATTCACGGATTTTAATGATACATAAATTTTTAGTTTTTATTTCCTTTTTATATATTTATAATTAGCTTAACTTATATTATTATCTTTGAGCACTGTCTCAATAAAAGTTTTGTATAGCTTTTTGTTAATTTTTAATAATATTGATTGTTAGGGAAGAAATATGATGCATCTTAGATACTTATTTACTGTAGAAAAAATTAAATTGAAAGTAATGTTCTCGGTAATCCAAAATTACTTACAACGGAGTTCAAACGCTACACTAACGGTTGAAATTTGAATTCAAAATTGGAATATAATACACAAAGACGTCTGTCGACAGAGAACTTATTCGCAACTGTGCGGTTTAGATAACGATCTGTAAATAAAACTTGCACTAACAATAGTTATACAAACAAGTCGAGTCTAGTTAAAAGAACAAGTCGTAACTTGTTAAAAAGTGAAATTATTGAAATACTGCCATAGTTTGTTTTGTGCAACGCTTGATTAGAGAGGCATCGTTTGTCTGTTGCATACGCATTTATTCTGCATAGCAGCAATACTTGCGTTGAGCGCGGTCAGGCGATCTATAGACAACTTCATATCTTCAATAGTATACGTCGCACTATAGATCTATTAACAGGAACGATTAACACACACTAACAGACAACAGAACTCGGGAAACTATACGGGGAAGCCAGATATTACTCCATCAGCTTTACTGAAGTACGGTACTTATGAAACAGTAACCAACGTAACTAGCGAAAACAAAGAAGCAGCCTGCAAAATAATAACAAGTGGGATAATTTCCCACAGGGCCATCTGGTTCAAATTAAGCATTTAAAACGCCTGTGTTGAGGTACCTGACTGGTGATAAGTATACTTATATGACACTATCCAATACTTAAATATTATATGAATCCAGATCTAGAACAGACGAACGTGTTCATTACACAAATTTTCGTATTCTATTGGAATGCAATTGAGGACTTCGGGTACGGCAGACGGGATCTCCAACCATTACGCTAAGAGGCCGGTCAAATTGCGATAGAATGACCTTTAAAGGATATCCTTGTGACGATATCCAATCACCGAATCAGAAAGCAAGTGCGAAGGTTAAGGCATTTAAAATGAAACATAGCATCGGGCCATTTTCCCGGATTAAGAGCCTATGTATCCATTCCGGGAAGGACAATGCTCGAACTCTCGGTAACTTTAGTGATCTCGTAACTTTGATTAACGGAAATAAATACAGCGGCCGGACCTTTCTGATCCGAGGGCACGGACTCGTTTTAGATAGCGCGATATAGTTTACGGGTTAAATAAGTCTATTGGACGTGGAACCGCTATATAAATGAAGAGGATGAGAGTGTGTGCAGCTATGTAGTAAAGTGTAATAAGAAAAATAGATAAAGTACAGTGGAACTATAATTTTTGGATTTACAGTGATTCCAAGACATGGAATAAAATGTTATTGTCCTCTCAAGAATTTATAAAATTTTGTAAAGAAGCATCAGATCTAGACATCGATACCTAGCACAGAAAACGACTAGAGTTTTCTCACAGATGTCCTACGTCAGGAATAAAATAGAACGTTCCATGTCTAGCTATCAGTATTTTGAAACAGTAACTTTTAAGGACCCAAAGAAATAAATAATTTGTGCTTATGATAATTTCAATAATATGCCCAGAAGGATACGCAAAATGGAATTGAGAACGCTTCAATAATACCACGCAAAATATGTATGTAGGCAACAAACAGTGTTGGCAATTGATCCAAAATTGACATTTAATTATGCAATAATGTTGTTAATTAGAGTTGAATCATTTGATAAGTGATGCGGATGGAAACTGCATAATGATGAATATTGTAAGCCTGAAAACCGTTGTCATGTTTCATGATAACAATTAAGTACTAGTTTAATATAACCAGCCTCCTCTAGTATATTGATAACAAGAAAATCCTTTACTGTCGCGTTTACATTTAAGAACTATGAAATAAGTAAATTTGTCTTGGCTTTCATTCGGAAACTTTAGATTCCCAACTGCTAGGATATAAAGTGCTTTTTTGAAAATTTTCATTTCTGAAAAAATTTTCACCTACGTGCTTAGTTGAAATTTGAAAGAAAAACTCTAAAGAACTATAATACGAATGACTGGCACCAAGCCATCCGGTACTTGTTTTACCTAAGTTAATCTTCTCTGTAAAGTTATCTCAGATTATCGTTCATTATCATCACCTTTATCATCAGAATTGACATCAACCCTTTCACTACTCCACTATTGGATACGAATCTCTTTTGAAAATGTGAAAGTTACGGTCACCAATTTAGCAAAATGCGGACTGGCAGATTTTACAACTTCGAGAAATTTCTGGAGAATATTCATTTAGTTTCTTAACATTATTTGCCATCGCCGTAAATGATATTTGGAATACTGTTTTATAAATCTCAATAAGATTACCGATGGGGGATATATTTTAACGATTAGAGGCAAATCAGGCTATTGGATAACTAAAAGTACTATTAATACTACTTTAATAGAGTCGAACAATATAATAACACTCAGAAGACTTCACCAACGTGCCGTAAAGGTTTTCGAAACGTATTTCAAAAACTTCCAATCCCGGTATTATTTTCTCAAGCTAAGTCAATGTTAATACTTGCTACGTTTCGCCTTCAAGATGAAGACATGAAATATGTATAAAACGCTCTACCTTTGTGCTTGCGTGTTGATCCAGAACAATTATTTGTAAAAGAATAGAATTTGAAAAATCAAAAGAAGTTGTAATTTTAAAAATAGCTTATTTTTTTCTCCTTATCTATAGACTACTATTTAATTTCAATATCACTTGCTATAACGGTGAAGGAAAACATAATGAGGAAACCTGCATACCTTAGATATTTATGTTATGAAGTATATAATTTTCTGAGGTGTGTAAAGTCTACCGATCTGCATTTGGCCAGCGTGGTAGGTAGCGTGGTGACCTAAATCCCTAGACGAGACCCTACCCAGCCGTAGACCAATAAAAAAGGGCGGAAAAACCATTGACTGCATTTTCAGTTCTAAATTTGAACTTACCTTATTTGCTGTTCCTTTTTTCAAAAAAATTGTTAACACTGTAACGAAAAATGGTAAGGAATGTTTTCTTTCCCAATAAAGCGTTTTCATTTTATAAGAGAATAACGTTATTTACGTTTGTACTACAAGCTGCTTGTCAAAACGAATGGATTGAAGCTAAGAGGCCTTCCAACGTCTATTTCTTGACTGTTACAATATTTCATTTTATGCGCAATGGTGCACACCAATCTCGAATAATATTTGATGTTTACTCTCACATAGTAAAGGGATTAATATAGCCGTTTAAGAATTTAATTATAAATGTACTCAGTATTATCAATTTAGTAATTTTGTCTTTACTATAGGGCGATCGTCTACCATCATTTGTCTTACAATTTCTGTTAAAGGCTTCATTTTCTACTGCATTCTTTGTAATGTTAATACGGTTTTCTAATTCACATATTTCCAGCTGTTCAGGAGAGCTAAAGAAATGAAGTGAACATTCCCCATACGTCACCTCCACGCTCAAGACTTATGAAATATGTATGAGAGCTCTTCCATTGTGTTTGTGTCATGAAATGCCACTATTTCAGTGAGCTTTGAAATTCTTAATCTAGCGTCGAATTGTTTTTTTTAGAACGTGGTTTATATTTTATTCCTTATTTATTTGTGAAATGTGTGCCCGGTGCATGGCAATAAGCTCACCACCTATTCCATTGTGGGACTTAAACGTAACTGGTAAAATGTGGGGGTGTACTACACTCCTCTGCCTACCCCTTAAGGGATTACAGGCGTGATGTTACGTTTTTTTTTTATTTGAGAACTTTGCTATGTTCCAGTTTTCAGTTGCCAGTAACAAAAAACAAATCAGTTTTAACATTTCACTACAATTCTAATACGTTATACTCAATACGCATTCTCAACATAACAGATGCGAGCGACGTATACCCAATACAATTGATCAACTTAACATCAAATATTCTTGGGCATTCTGATTAACATTCTGATTAATATAGACGAACGAACATTCCAATATATACATGGATGGTTAGGACGATTTTGTACAGTTTAAACGACACGTATTTTTCTGCTATCCTAAAAAAAAGACCAGAGCAAAAAGATCTTTATAATAAACAAAAATTTATAAGAACTTTGACAGAAGTGGTAGCGGCGAAAGATGTTCGTTCACTGGGACGATTCCATATACGGCTACCTAATTCCAAATTAAACAATTATATTGCTGTGTTAATAGTTGTTGTTATGGGAAGGGAACCCACGGTCTTTTGGCGGTCATCCTCTCTAAGCACTACGTCAAGAGGCCGGTTGTGATATATACGTATGTTTTTCCACTAAAGCTCTGAGTATCCTAATAGCAGCTGAGCAACACAACTCACAATTAGGCCCTTGTCGTTGACGCGGCGAGGCGATTAAACGGTCCCATAATAAATCTTGGTTACGGACCCCTATAAACCTGTCGCTAAAAGTAATTTTATTTCCTTGGTCTCGATAGCATTTCTAATGATAGCTAGTACACTGAAGTTCGAACGTGTATTTGGGTATTTTTTTGTAACCGCCAACATTTTTCTATGAATGACTACATGGAAATCCGATAAGAGAGAGAGAGAGAGAAAGAGAGAGAGAGAGACACCCAACAGCGAATGAATGAAGCTTGAAATAAAACATTTTATTATTACTTATTTGTTCATTAATTCAATAAACTTAACTATAATACTTTTCTGGTTTTTTTTAACACCGTAATCGCTTTTACCACAAGACAAATAAATAAATCAAAACAGTAAGCATTTGTATGGTAAGTATGTTACAATATCAATCATACGGCTCGCTTATTTATATCTATATATGTATATCTCTAAAGTAAATTGTACGTAAATTCTGAAAATAGGAACGTATTTCCCAACGATACGGAAAAAGAATTACGCATCATTGGAGGAACCGCGGGTTGTTGCCTTAATGCGAGATCGGCATTATGCTAAATGTGAAGAGTTGCAAGTCGTTTTATAAAAAGAATAATAATTGTTATTAGGACAATTCCATACACGGTTATCTGATTCCAAATTAGGCGAATGAATGCATGTGTTTTACTAAACTGGGAGCTGATAAACATAATAACGTTTTTGAGACACAGAACAAACAAACTCATCACACAAATATTTATCCTGGACGAGAACGGAAACCATGACCTACGGTTTACCAGTCGAGCTCTCTAACTCTTTACTCTCAGAACAAGAAGGGATAAAGTAATGACTAGAATAAAAAGTGAAAACCGATATTCAATCACAAGTGTCTATTAAAAAATATGTATCTATCATGTATTTTCATAAGCAATAGCCATTTTGTAAACACGCGATGTAAATTCATGTTTTTTAATAACAGGACAAGACCCAGTCAAAATTCTGCTCGCGCGACAATCTCTGAGCTTTAAAACTTTGATATTCCAAAGAAAAATTTTTCGACAAAATTTCATATTCCGTGCCCGATCAGGCGATATTGTGTGAACCGATCCAGGCCTTTCGGGCCTTCGAAAGTCAGCGAAGCAGTTGGAAATCCTTTTCCGCATTGAGTAGCAAGTTTAGTCGCCTACGTACTGCAAGAAAAATCCAAGTTTGCACAGTTGAAATGGACATTTTAAATCCAATCATTTATTCAGAAAGCTGCATAAAATGGGGGCTTTTAAAAAGTTTTCGAGTTCCCCTCGGGATAAAGTTCTAAGTAGGCTGAATCATATTTAATTTCCTTATCGAATCGAAAATCAACCGGTACCGGAGATTCCAATCGGAAAAGTGTAATATTTTGCTCTTAAGTAATTTTCTTGTTTTTGTACTAGTATTAGAGACGAAAATAAAGTTTACCCTTCCACATTCCCGAACTTCAATGTGGTCTGCAATTCATCAAATAAAGTTCCCCATTAGCGGGAAAACTGGACTCTGGAGAACTGCTACGCTACGATGAAATTGAGAGGAACATCAGGTCAAGACTACCTCTGATAGACCAGCCCGTATAACGACCAGAATATGACCAGATGACCTAACCTAAAGCGATAGAAACCTTAGTCTCTGCTTATCTCTAAAGAAAATAGGCGTGATGTATTTAAAAGAAATAATTTAAGCTGGGAACAGTATGTAAGTTTGTTTGATCCAGAACATAAAATTATTATTGTATTGCTGAACAGAAAAGCTAATTTTGTTGCTAATTTTAGAACGGCAGTTTACGGAAACTTGGCGACTGCAAAGTGTACGCTAAGTTGTTCGAAGCGTGAGGCAGTCAGAAGCGTGAGGCAAGCGGAAGTGTTGTAATAGCTGTTCAGCTAATGCTCTAAGGATAAGTTTTAGTTATGACTGAAATCTTAACTTCGAGATTGTTAGAGTTGAGTGCAAGTGATGAGAGATTACACCTGCTTGAAGTGATTCAGTCTAGAAACACGTTTAATCGCGAGATAAAACTCTGAATGCTCTTAAAACGATTGTATTCCGGGATTGAATACAAATCAGTACCTTCGAATACATATGAAGATTTCCTTATATACGTTGGGAAAGTGGTAGAACAACATGCCTTAAATAAAACTTCGCGTCTTTCTGTCAAGCGTCCGGAATGTGTAGTTATCGCTATTTTAAGACATGATATGTGAAATCCCGCAACACTTCCATAAACGAGAAATACGTAAAATTGTACTCAAAAAACGCTGCCATCTTTATCTTAGAACCTCAGTCCAAATTTCCATTATGAAGAGAATCTGACGACAAAGCTTGAACTGAAACTCAATTACACACAAACAGCTCGACCTTCTTATAGTACTTCCACCATGACACTTCCATACGTCATAGCTGTCACTGAAATTTGACTTTATATCTTTATTTTTAATTAAACCTACTCCAATCCCTTCACTCAAGGCCGACTGGCAGTCAATGCCATTAGGTATTCGATTTTTTCTTTGTAATCCCTAGTATCTAAGTTATTACCGAAATAAACGAAAAATGCCAGTATTACTTTGCGTAAAGACTTAAGAACATCAAAGGTGGAATCTCTATCATTGGAAAATATTCTGGCAACAAAAAACATTTCGTCTTTGTTTTTTTCCTAGTTCACAATTATTCTACTTAAACAGAGCTACAAATATGCTGATATCCAAAATATAACTGAAATAATTACTCGAAGTTCACGTTCAGAGTTGCCTTCACCAGACTTAATATTTTCCTCATACATTTCAAAACAATTGGTTTTATCTTTATGTTGAATGTTTGACTTTACCTCGTATATTTACTACTCAGTCTTCGCTGCAATTTAAATCGACTGTTCATATAATGGTTCTCTTGTTCCAGGTCAAACCATCACTGACAAATCCACAGTGCAGCATGTACTCCCGCTGATAGTGACCAGAGACGAAATCGGAGGTGAGCTGATGTGCAACGTGTCATCGGCGGCCCTCGACAAACCGATCTTAACACGAGTAAAGTTGGATGTGGAAGGTAAGTCGTAAATTAACTTCTATCTAGCGGTATACACGAAACGCCGATATGGGTCCCTTAGAAAAAGCATGTAAAGCAATGTTCAAATTAAATCCCTCTAGTGTTGTAATGTCCATTTACCATAAGTTTGCAAAAAAAAGTTAAGTCCTCAAATTAAAAGTCTTGACAAAATGTTCAATTGTTCAAGTTTTTATATGCATGAAGTGTTGCTACATTTGTGGCCCTAATGTTCTTAAGAAATAAATCGAATAGACTTCGCCTTAAGACATCTAACGTATTACTTCGATTTGCATTAAACAACTAAGAATAATCTAAGTAACAGATGGCCAATTCCTATTGACAAATTTCTTACATCTCTCATCAGCCGTTGCAAGTTCCCCCGTAATTATTCCGTACCTTTTCTCACCTCATAAATATGGACGAACCATAGTTTAATCTACCCGAGCACCGCTGGTTATTCTGGAATTTTAATATGATTTACTGGCAATAACTCAGTCTTTACAGACTAGACACTTTTTCTCTGGATTATCATAATTGTATGGATTTTTATGAAACGTTCGTAACCCAGATCGAATTTGAACTGCGCTGTTATTAAAAAGCGGTGGTAGGACACGAATTGTCTCGATTCTTCTTCTCTCGTCTTCTCGTTAAATAACACTACGTTATATCCAATATGTAAGTTCACTAAATACCAGACAATGCACACTATAGCGACATGTAGAAATCAGTCCAAAGCAGTTGAATCACGCAACTGAAGAAAATAACGAATCCATGATCTTTACGATGCTTCTGACGATAACTATCTTTAATTATGTACTCTTACACTTTTTAAATATATCTGACAAAATTTTCAATACATTTCTTAAATTTAGGTGATCATTTCTTTGCCATTCTTCTACCGCTTTGTTCCTGAGGTGAACGTGACTAACGATATTTTCAACGGTATTTAATCATGTTAGCGCCAAATAATATCTAGTAACAAATTCTAACTCACCAAATTGTGCTTTGGAGGTAATATAGAATTTAAACTCATAATCCTTAATTAAACAACGGAGAGGTCCAAAGTCGCACCAACTTTGCGTACAGCGTTACAGTTTGGCAACATAAATAACCATTTTTCTGGGAAGCTCTTAGACAGCCGCCTGACCCACAGCGAGTGAAGTATGCTGGATATCATTAACCAACTTGAAAAAGTGGATAATCTTTTCAATTCGGTTGTATTTTTTAAAATCTATGTATCAATCTAAACAAAAATATCTGTATAGGTATTATATCGCATGTATGTATGTACATTTGTTAACTGTTCGGTTACCATAACGCAGCCGTTTAATTATCTTATTTGTAATCAGACAGCTGTGTGTGAAAATGTTACAATTATTTTTATTGACAGATTTTTGGATGGAAAATTCTGTGCCGTATAAGGTAAGACCCATATTGAAATACGAAATACTCTCCTAAGTTTATGTACATGATATAATGAAACCAAAACCCTAGTGCTGCCTGAAAATCACGTCCATCGCAAGCGTTAGACATTTATCATAATATTGACACTAAGCTTAGCCTGGGAAATATACGCGGGCACTGAGACGACTAAAATATTTTTTTTCCCCCGAACCTCTTATCTTCGAGGGCCGTGTTGGGATAATTATCCCCATTAATTAAGTGGTATCAAGTGAGCTCCTAATGAAAATTTATTCCTTCGCAAAATTAAACTTGGAAAAAGTAGATTCAGTTTGAATGTCGTCAGATTTAGAGCGACTTTAAACTCTCTTTCCTCTAAATGTTGGAATAACAAAGTTTTTCAGATAACCCGGGAATAGCCTGAGCGATTCTTGAATTAAATCTTATGGTTTCAAAGATTGGTTTGCTAAGGGATGGTTTTGAACAATCTCTATTCTACGTGTAATTATCGAAGAAGAGTAAGAAATGGTGAGAAATCAGGCTAACAATAACAATCAGTCTTGCTAAAGAGTGTTTATTTTACAAATTGAGTTTGTACTAGCTGCAAGAAAATGCTGTTAATGCAGACAAGCAATTCTAATATTTCTACAATTCGAGTTAAGCCTTGAGTTATGCCTACCTAGAAAGCAAAATGATTGCATTGATATACATATATAATATATTATGTTGTACAAGAGCAGTCGTTAGAACCCATATGTTAACAAACCCGCAACTTTAGGGTTCAAACTTGGGACTTGTAATATGTACACTTCATCGAACCCCTTTGTCCAATTAAATTTGGAGGATTACAAGACTCCAACTCGGTAATCTTATTATAGAAACGTTCATGGCTCATCCGCGGACCGAACTTTATACCAGGTCAGGTCATAAAGGCAAGAAACTCGACACACAAATGACTGTTATGGCCATTTACCTGTTACTCCAAAGACCCAGCGGCGCGCCTGTTATTTCCTAGATGTTGTAACCCAAGAACTTACGTGACAGGAAAATGTCGTTTACTCGAAAATTTCCTCTACGGTTCAGTCTAAAACAATACCATCTTTGGGCAACTCATGCACGATAGCCTTATCAAAACGTAGACAAAGTTTCGACAACTGATAAACGACATATTATAAAAATGTCTAAATAGGTGGAAAATTTTCCATTTCCGGAATCCTGATCTCAATGGATGTAGTTACGTAATTTCTGTATTTTATTACGCCAAAAACCCATTTTTTCTACCGCAATCTTTGACATCCATTGGCAAGTTCTTGGCGTAACTTCCAACTTGCCTCAACCGTAACATATTGGCGACGTCATCTCTAATATTGAATATAACGAAGTTCCCTCGTTAACACGTTTCCACGAAATTCAAAGTCATTCAAATGAATGCAAACACATCGTTCATCTTGTTTGGAAATTTGATGAAAGTTATAATTTTGTATTTCAATAAGAAAAAAATGCCGACATTAATGGCTGGAGATATTGAAAAAGTGTTCGTTTTTATAAAAATATCAGTTCTAAAAGCGGACACTTATTTGGTGACGGTTTTCTTTTTTCATAATAATAACAATTGGGACAATTCCACACACGACAGTCTAATTCAAATTTAAGCAATTAAATGCTACCAATTAAATTGTATCATGGTAACTCGACAGCTGATAAACATACCTATATATATATATATATATA
>DWDX01005230.1:0-10727 GCA_018245675.1 Agara michaeli | reverse complement strand
GACTTTTGCTGACAAGGGAGGGGGAGGGGGGTTTAAAAATCACTAAAATTTAGCTTACGTAATACTTGAACGACCCCTTGACAATAAATATTTCATCAATCAGAATGAACCTGCTAGACACATATACGTATGTATGTACGACATTATTTTATTACAAACCATTAACCATCTTCAACTTAAATTTAACATTTTCAGTTTCAAAGTTGTTCTTCTCTCTAAACCGAATTATAGCTCGCATGCACTCCACACCTGATATCGTATCGACGCTCGTTCGCCCCCACATCCGATCCGTGTCGTTTTGTGTCGGTGTGCAATAAATACAGAAAATCTGTAACAAACAGAGATCCTGAAGAATTGTATTACGACATCTATCAGACGTGTAGATAGGCCCCATTAATAACGAGCACGTAACGGGAGAATGTCCAATTACGGTTATTAGAAGGAGAACGAGTGCTCGGCGCGGGGCGTGCGCGGCGTGCGGGCGGCTGGTCCGGAGTCGACTAAGATAACATCTCGGTAGAGTATAATATGTGCATAGTGGCAGCGCGCCCGAGTTGCCTGCTTACCATAAACAGACATCGCGACATACGCCTTACTTCTGTACACTTTTGTGGTAATATTTTCTTATGAAAAGACGGCTTTGCAACATTCAGAAATGTTACTTAAATATTGACACCAATGCATTTTTAACCAGTGAAATGGTCAGTGAGATATTTGCATATGATGTTGTTTATTTGTGCAACGTGTCGGTGAAGCCTGTAGTTGCACGCTGGCCATCGATTTACTGGAGTGCAACAGGCGGGCACTCGGCACGTCGCGGTCGCCGTGTATTCGGGTCTCATTGCACACATTGCACTATCTATTTACATATAGTCTGCAGGTCATATGCGTTTTTAGACAAAAAATGACTATCTACTGCTGCTTTCGACAGACAGTGGAACTTATTACACTGACACATATTCCACGTCTGCAGCTAAAGGTCCGAGGGTAAATTACAATATCTAAATATACGATTATAACTACACCATGCGAATGTATGTAGTATGAATATACAATACCTTTAAGAATGCAAGTCGGATTATCATTACCATGATGGAAATAAACGGTGATTAGCTCCACTTCCAAATTCAATTAAATTTTATACGCAGGCTCGAAATATTATCGTACCAATAGTACGGTCCCTACGGAGAGCGTAACTGCTGGATTACTTTGTAACACTCGATTGTCGCGGAGCCAGTTTTGTATTTCATGTCGTAAGGAAATGTAAATGTCATCACAATGTGTGTATGTATATATATATATATATATATATATATATATATATACACACATATATATCGCTGTCGTTGCCGTTTGGACACGTGCGTCCGTAAGTGGGTAACGACAGACCGCAGTCACTGTACGGCCTCGTGGAGGGGCTCCGTGTGGACGCGCCTCACCACGAACACGTCCGAGTGCTTCGCCGCTCGTCTCCGGCGTCTCTGTTCCCCGTCTTATCCGCGGGATACTAAACTCGCAAGACAAGGTGTTTGCTGAAAGTTCCCTTTATAACGCACCTTTATTCATTTTAAGTACCAGAGAACCGACTACAATGGATTTTCTATGTAATCTTTGTTGTTTAGTTACATGTCTCACATAAAAGGTACAGACGGCTATATAACACGTTGGAAATTGCTCGGTAGCTAATTTCCCGTATTGAACCGATAAAATATTGTCCCCCAGCAAGTTAGTTGGCTTTCTAATGTTAATAGAGACCCATGGATATGGACATCGGATACCGTCCTTAAATAGAACCCTAGGGGTGTAGCTGTTAAAATCAACTATTTCAATTAGTAGTAGGTGTTGTAACTTTTCATTTAGAGCTAAGTAAAACTAATCGCAGGCGTGGCCTAAATGTAGTAAGTAAATTATACCGGCATTATTATCACTTCCGAAAACTATTGACGGGGTGATGATTTAGTTGTATCTGATGATGTATTCTAAGCGGTCGAGTCGAGTTCGAGAATCACTCGGTATCGGTCAGATAATACTAGTGACTAGATCGTCGTACCGTTGTTCCCGAGGAATACTACATGTCGAGTGTGGTAGGTAACTTACCTACCACACTCGACATGTAGTATTCCTCGGGAACAACGGTAGCGTGTCGTGTTGTTAGGTCGGTACTCGTGGATTGTACGGTTGTTGTTCATTAAACAAAGTGCGCGGCGCGGGGCCGGCACCCGCCCGTGCCGCGCTCACGCCGTTTCACACTTGGAAGGATTTGATTTTAATATTCTCTCGCAACTACCTACATCATTTTGCTCCACCACTTAATTACCTACTAGCTCTAGCATATACTTATATACATATATAATATGTTCGATGATGCGGGAGCAAAAACACACAATTTGATTTATCTAAAAATAGAAATATTTAATGTTATTTTAAACTTACAAATGAATTGTAATTTAAGCTTAAATGGTTACACACGCAGTATACTAACCTAAAAATAGAAAAGTCAACAATCAAAGGTTTTTACTTCCAATATTTTAGTAGATCCACTCTATTATTAACTTAATATATTTATGTGATTTATTTACTCCTATTTCTCACAAACACAGTTAACTATATAAATTACTTATTTGTATACATGTTATTCTTGTTTGCAATAAAACCGCTTGAACGATAATCATTATCAATACAGTTAACGTAAATTTGCATTTTATAACTAACAAGGTTGGTTTCGTGGTGGGTGTTTGTTTACTTTCAATTTCCGTAAATTAGATAATAATTTTTACCTTTTGTACTAGTCTGACATAAACGCTAGAAGATTGCAGTATTATTGCTTCGCTAGAACTGTCGTTGATACGGTGTTATCAGCATTGTTGTAGTTAAACACAGATGCGATGCGACGTCACGGTGGTCGCCCCGCCGCCCCGCCCCGCCTCGCCGCCGTCCTCTGTAGCGATAACAATGACTGTCGCGGGATATGCTCGCCTGGTAACATTTCAGAGTAGCTGCCGCGGAAAACGGTTTTCAGTAGGACGTCACCATACAACACCTAGATTGCGTTACAAGTTTTTATACAATCGTAATTGCAACGTTGCCATTCAAGGTATGTTCGGAATGCGTTCCATATGATCGGCCACCGGCAGTTCGAGAACATCTCTTTACAGTGCAGTAGCCCTGTTAAATATTGTAGCGGGTATCTCTGCACTGATATTACGTGCTATTTGTGACGTAGCGTGCTTCGACGTTATTGTCCTCTGCCGCATGAGTCAGACGGCGGATAGGAACAGATCGCGCTAATCGAGCGCGCGACCCAATCGTGTCTATTGCTCACCGGCATAACGTTACGTCGTAATGTAGGTGTGTGGTGACAATGTTCATTGGTAATCCTGGGACTACGCCGGTACGATACGGACCAATTATGGTGGTTTAAAAAAGTTTACATGTTATACGGGACGTCGAGGCGACGCGACGCGAATTACGCTATCCTATTGAATAGGGAATGTGAATGATTGCATTGCGATCATAGAGGGACGCGCATGCCGCTTGCCAAATAAAGAGTCCGCGCGGGCGGGCGCCGCGGGCTCGGCGAACTGGGTCGCGCCTGCATTGCGGCGACCTCTCCGTCGAAGCTGCACGGGCACTCCGCGGCGGGTTCTGTTCGCGCCGATAGTAGTCTCGAGCTATCCGTTATCCTCTATCTTGTCTCACTTCAGCTTTTTATACAAAAAGTTCTAGTCTCCCCATGAATGGGTCCCTATGACTGGGGTATTATGACTGCATACTGAAGTATATTTAACATATGGGACATTTTCCTTTTTAACATTTGAACTGAAAACGCAATATTATTGAACATGAATGCTAATATGCTAATATAAACAATGCACGGCTTACAAACATACGTAGCACAGTAGTGATATAGCAAGTGTCGATGGTACTCTGTTTGCGCCGGTGCGGAGTGGTCGCGGATGAGGGGAGGCGGAGGTCGAATCAATTGCAACCTATTGTAGCGAACCCTACACTCGGAGAGACGGCGCGACACCATGTATGTGTGCACCGTTTGTTCATTGAAAATACATTTCAAGGAATATGGACTAATAGGTAGACGTACACCGACGAGCGCATTACAGCACTCGGCGTTTCTTAATATACCTACGATTTATCGTACGTATATTGCTAGACGTTAATCATTAATGATGCGTCACATAATGGGGAAACAATTGCTAGTGAGCACGCTCCGCGAAGGGCGCGCGGAAGTGTGTGCAACGACAACAGTGACATCTGTTGACATGACACATGGTTATCATTGTAATGTTTGTCGATTGTCGACAAAGCAATCGAAGCTATCTAATCTGTGGAAGTGGCCATCGTCGACGATATCGCTGCCGCCCGTGATGGCTTAATGTCCCACTCGATATCATTATCACAAATCACTTTAGATGGTACTTTACGACGAAATTTGTGGACTATTCTTAGGTCTAATATTTACGATATATACTTGAACAAATATTGTAACTGGTTTGTGAGAGAAATAAATGGATTTATTACTTTGTTATATCCACATTTTTCAAAATCCCCTTACCATTTCTCCGCATGATTTCTTCAGTACTAGCAGACCGGACCACGCGTTGCTATGTGTTGGCGATTCAAATAAAACATATAATAATTCAATATAACTACTTTATTAAAATAAACGATCTTATTGACATTGACATAATATAATATGTCTATGATATAATATGAAGACAGCTGTCTTAGTTGTCATTTTTCGGAACGTCAACGGATCGAACATTCCCTTTCAAAACACGAATAGACTGTGTTTGTGAAAATTAAGAGTTCTCCACTAAGCCTGGCGTATCATTTGGAAGCGAGAAGGAATACCTCTAACACATGGTTCAATTAAAATAAGGGTATAATAACTGAATCTGATATATGTAAAATTCCCGTAACACCATGTCTGGCAAGATGTTCGGTGTCGACTTTTCCGTGCTATACCAGCGGCAGCGCGGCGGTGAGGTGGCGTTAATTTTTTTAATTCTTTAACATTTTAAATTCGTAATATATTTTGATATTTTTTGTAGATATTGATGTTCTTTCACACACACATAAAAAAAACTTTCCTCTTTATAATATTAGTATATATTTAGATAAAGACCGAAAGCTGCATGAATTTGGTAAGGACTTTTCCAAAAAATGTTTTTCAATAACTTTTGCTATTCTGTAGCTCGCTCGTCCGTAGCTGACATTATAAATTCCACCGGCACGGTTACGGCAGTAAGCTTACGGAGGCATTAAGGAAACTGGGTCTGCACTTTACTAGAGTTCTTCCGCGAGCACATACAAGTGACGTGCTTCGAATTGCGCACGCATTCTCCAGGAGGCCTCACTCGCTACACACATACATATTATGTATACTCCGAGCTATGCCAATCATGAAACCGGATAAGATCATTGATATTTGTTTAGCTTTGGTTTCAATTGTTTCATGTGCTATCGGCAATGTCTAAAAAATAATCGACACTGAAGTAAAACATTTTTCTCAATTGTAGGCTTGGCGAGTGTTCCTGACGCGTTGACTCATAGTTGTATACTACTTGTTAAAAATCTAAATATAAGAGGTTTTCTATGATATATAGTGACTCATCACGATATCTCTGGAACTATAAGGCGTAGAGACTTCAAATTTGGCAGGAATATTTCTTTCGCTAAGTAGAGATAAGCCAAGAACGGGTTTTATGAAATTCCATCCCCAAAGAGGATTGCGGGGGCGTAAACGATGGAAAATTAATACATCCAAACTACAGCTTTGACAAACCTGAAATTTGATAGGAATATCTTTTTTGATAGGTTGAGGTGATCTACAAACACATTTTACGAAATTCTACCTCCAAAGGAGATTGCGGGGGCGGGGGCGGGATGAAGTCCGGGCAAATCCTAGTAAAAGATAAAAAGATAATGAAACACGCAATAGACCTATTAGAATCATCTAGAAGGCACTTCAGGACTGCAGTTGAAACAAACAAAAAGATAATAACTGTTAATATTTCCAGTTAGCGACCGTTACGACCAAAGTTTGACAAGCGTTTATTTCATTCCCAATGTATGTTACATATGTGACACCCCATCGGGTTAGTTACAGAGTCACAGTTATGCGTCGAGTGTCGAGTAAAACGAGAGCGATGGCCTCGCGTGTGTGCCTCCTTCTCTCTCTGCCTCACCTATCTGCTACATTCTTATAGTAAGACGTCCGCTTCCTGCCGTCCGTTCTAATTAGTCCTCCTTCAAACTACGTACGTCTTATTTCGTTCGTTCCTATATTATTGTTATATTAAATTGGTCTCGGCTTATTTTTAAAAGCTCTAATTTAATTTCCTTTTTATCGTTCGTCAGTACGTGAGGGTCAAATCTTGCAACTGAATTGTAAGGCAATACACCACAACCGATTGAACTGAAACTTTGCACACACGGTTGTTTTGGATTAATTTATTATAGGTTAGTTCGCATATTGAGAAACTCGTTAGAGGTAAGCGGATGAAAATTTGATTATTGGCTCATTTGGCTCCGAGTGAGGTTCAAAAATGTATCGAACTTTCATGTTTTAACTTAAATAATGGAGGAAAGTTATGAAACAATAAATATTTCGTCTAGTTCTGTGCAACTAAGCCGACAGTTACGAGCTATGCCAAAAGGCAGTTATTGATTAGAGAACTATTGTAGGTAGGTATAGTGATTGGGAATTCAGCGTGCTAATCTCTTACTTTAAAAAAAATGTGTGTTTAGAAATATATTATTAATATCACTCCTTATAACGGTGAACGAAACCGTTACCAGGAAACCTTCACATCTTAAGAGTTAATTGAGCAATCTGCTACCTCGTACTTATCTCTGGACGCTATGGTGTTAAGCCTTACTACAAGAAGATACCGCATTCCGAGGTTAAACTATAAAAAAGAGAAAAACTATAGGTGGTGAATACTGATCGAATTCATGAAAATTTTAAAGTATTTGCAGTAAGAACTAAATATAAATAAAAGTCGCGAGTAGGTATTATATATTTGGTCATCCATTACCCATTAGCGTGATTGTAACGTAAATATGATGTAGTCGTAATAGTATTTGATTACATCTTCCAGTCCGGAGCTCATGTAGGACACGAGGCGGTCGTCGTTAACTGGCCGCTCGCTTGTGGCCACAGTTTTACACGTCATCCGTTGATTACCGCGTGACATTTCACGACTGACTCTAACTGGAAGTAATAACAGTCGGTAAGTACTATTTGAAATGTGCTCTAAAATATTCTCCTGAGGATTTGTGAAGGTTATCATCTTGTTCTTAATATCCATGATTTTTATTTTCCTGAAGAAAGTTTCGATTCGATGCGTCCCGGTGTAGTGTAGTGCAGTTAGCACACAAAAACGTAATATTCATAGTTTAGGTAATCGATCAAGAGCGTCGGGTCGTTTCCGTACACGAGTAGTTCGCTCGTGGGTCGCAGGTGTTCTTCGGTCATTAGGCGTCGCGAGTACAATTTCGTCTGTTCGTGTCGAGTGTAGATCAAAGTCGTCGTCGACATCTGTACCTCGTCGATCTGGCACAACGGGTCACCATTCCGCGAGTACCGTGCGTCGGACATTCTTCTGAACTTTACATGACTCAGGCGTGTGTTCGAGATATATCATAGGATGAATATCAACCTTGCGTCAGGTGGCGTAGATGTAAAGTGCTCCGGCTCGGGGCCCGTATTGTAGTGCAGGTGGTGGCAGACGACGGATAGGTTCCTCGCACCGCGTTGTCGTGTAATGATTTTCCTGCGTTCATTCAAAGTAATGGGTGGATAAGTTCGTCGGTAAGAACAGTCTAGTTCCTTTATTCGAATACCAAAATTCTCAATCGTATAGCATACCTAACTTAGGTATACTATACTATACAAATATCATGGTATACTATACAAAGTGTTTTTAAATCTATATTTATGTTGGGGTTTCGATATATGCGTATATGCCGAGCCCTTCATTCCTTGCAAAAAAAAAAAAATAAACATTTTAAACTATAAAAACAATGAATACAGTAATTAATTAACATACACATAGCTTATTATTTGATAAATATAATTTGTCGAAATTTAAAATTCAATAAATTGCTTGCAAAATGTTTCCTTTTATCACGCTCGTAAGGATTTCATCGTCCGTTACCGCCCAATATGTTAAACTTAGTCATTTAATGTCCGATTCTCGGAATTTCCAATGCGATAATAATATCAAATGATTCATGACTCTGAGCTCATTCGGGACCACGCATTCACTCCTTTAGCGAATCCTGTGACAAGTGTGAAAATTAAAATGAGTTTACTTTAAATTTGATGCTATTTTAGATACATCCGACGGGCCTAGTGGCCGATCTCCGGGAGGATCGGTTTCGATCCTCTTACGGGAAACGTACCAGGCGGCATATGTATTTATTATGTATAGAACGAATCGCTAACGACAATTTAACTATGACTACTTGACGTTCCCTGATCTATGTTTCGCTTTGAAGGTCATGTTTTACAATGATCGGTTGGTTCGATTGGAAGTTCGGCCGAGTGGCCTAGAGGTCGTCGTCTCCGCGCGCTCTCGTAACGGTCAAACGTGACGTTATACATATTAATGAATGCTAATAAATTGCTATTGAATGTTATCGATAAAACATCTCGAATATAAAAGATTTAGCATGGAATGAATGAAATTCTCGTATAGGAAATAAAGCGGCAATAACCTCAAACTTCTCGGATACGTTATTCTTATGGAATCATAGCTTTCTTTATATGTAGCTTTTAAATAAGGACGGTAAATTAATAAAGAAAATGTATGTTTATTCTCACATATACGCTTTATTTCAATTTGTTTAATTGCGCATTACTCAATGGTTATGATATTTAAAAACTAACAAAATATACTATAGAAACGGGCAGTTACAAGGATTGAATATAAAAAGTGGTGCAGTGGCGGTCTCGCGGACGGTCGCCGGCTGTCGCGCGACGAGCGCTCTCCGGGGACGTGGTATCGCTGTTATTAAACAAATAGTTACATAAACTCGCTCAATAGTGCAGTTATCAGTCGATATTTTCTGACCCTTTTTTTATATAAAAACGCTAGTTTAAAGTTTGGGTTATATCTATAAATTAGTTATTAATTCGCGATAGCCGCTCTGATTTGACACATTTTGTTCTTTACGTACGTAACGATGGTGTAATTCGTAACCGAGTGTTTCAATGAGCAGACAATAACCAGATCACGTATTAAAATGTATTTACAGGTACCTCGATCATAACGCGTCGTGTGTTCCTTGGTGTCATTTACATTTTCGCTCGCTGAGTCAAAACGAAGTTAAAGTCGAGTTAAGTTTTCTGAAATTAAAACGTACTTACTTAAAAATTTGTTAATATTCGTGTTTCTTGCCGCAATTCAATGAAAGGACTCATTAAACATATCAGTTAGAAAACAAATGAGTAAGGAACGGCCGTTTAGGTGCGGGGCGGGGGGTGGCCGCGGGCCCGCGTCGCCGCCGCCCTCGGTGTCGCGGCTCGCGAAAGTGAAAACGACCCGGTAGCCCGCCGCCCGAGCGTGAGATCTTTATGGTTCGAAAGCGTGCAGAATCGTACTTATGAATGCTGCATTACTAATATTTTGAATGAATTAGTAGTATTTTTAAGTATTGATAGTTTTAGCCCGAATTTACAAATAAATTACTACCGTTAACCGAGCGCATTGTGTTCTTCGTACGGGCTAAGCCACCGATCGTCAGACCGTATTGGAAGGCGTAATCTGATAGGACTCATGGGCGATGCGGGACTGTGGGTGCGCAGAATGAGCATAGGGGAGTGTATCGACCTGTATCAGGGTAAGGAGGTCGGAAAAATCGTTGAACTGAAAGTAGTAATGGTTCTGCTCGACCGGAATATTGGACGCGGACGAGCCTCGACCGACCAATTAATGACGATCTGCTTCTCGTGACTGAGACGTTTATTGACAAGCTGTTAATTAACGCAATGAAAAGAAACTGCCATAAATAGAAACAGAACCTAGTACATTCTTCAACTTCAATTATAGGCGGTGGGTCACGTGGCACAACAGCGTGGACAGCAAACTGCACTTCATATCCATACTAATATTATAAATGCGAAAGTAACTGTCTGTCTATGATGTCATCGCGGCCAAACCGCTGAACCGATTGTGATAAAATTTCATATAGATATACTTGAGGATCTTGGGATGAACATATGCTACTTTTTTCTCCGATTTTTAGTTTTTCCAGGAATTTCAATGTTTTAAGTAAAGGTCGTCGAAAATGGGCTACCTGAGCGCTTACATGGTGTGCGCTGACTCAACCTTATGATATACGTAACAACGATGTTCTACAAAAACATTGTCCACAAAAAAAACCTATAAAAACGTCCGCGAATGTATATGTTTATCTGTTAAGATTGAGCCACAGTAACCATTTTAATATATTTCATTTAAATTTATCGACTTGTTAATTTTTATCCTAGAATTCACGTGGGGTTCTTATTTACGCGGGAAAAACTTTGTGACACACTGATTTCCAGGCGGGCGAAGCAGCGGTCGAAGCTAGTTATCATATACTTTATCGACGATATCATTAAAAGCATTCATACAATTTGTGGCGGATTTTGCCATGCCAGATTATTGTTATATTGTAAAATAACATGACAATACTATTCCGTAGTTATCAAACACCGT
>DWDX01005229.1:0-10729 GCA_018245675.1 Agara michaeli | reverse complement strand
TAGCGCGGGGTCGTGATTTACACGGGAATAACTTTGTGACGCACTAATTTTAACGCGGGCGAAGCCGCGGGCAATGCAAGTTTAATTATATTTTCTTTTTCTTGTATTATTAGCTAATAAAAAACTAATAAAATCATCATTTTTCCTCCTTTTCATCCTCATTGTTCTTTTCTGTATGCATCTCTGAAGATTAGTATTAGGGAAGTTTAGTTACTGTAGCCGAACCCTAAACAGAAGGTAGTACCGTTAAGCGCATCCAATTTCGTGAAATAAACTGTACATTGTTATATACAATAAAAACTAAAATTGTTACAATCGCGGTACAAAAGTGTATACATAGTCTCTACACGGAATGAGACATTGTGGACAGAAACTTTACGCCAACTCACTAGTCAATTTAACGTCGCTGTAAATTTTTAACGCGATTCTTGTTGAGCGAAGACTTTAATTCTATGCGGAAGAAGAGCACGAATACTCATGTAAATTTCAAAAACGCTCAAAACGACTCTAAGCTTGTCTTAAATGTTTGTGATGTTGTACTGAATACATGACTTTTTAAACGTGTAATATTATAGTAATTGTAAAGTTATGAACTATTTCGTAATAGTGTTTGATTTACAAAGCTATTAGCAAACCTTTAATTTCAACAGTAAGCAGTAGCATATTTCCTCTAAGGCCCTGAGGGCCAGTACTCGCGGAGGGTTGCGAGGTCCGTCCATAAACCGGGAATGATGCTCAACTTTGGGCACCTTACATAATGGTTAGGTATATCTTATTTTATTCCCTTTCCACTGGTTTACCCGAAATATTCTAAGAAGCCTGCCTTATGAAGACGAACAACTAAGTCTTTGTAGGGTTGAGATAACTAAATCCAATTATTAGATAATAACATGGTTAAATTTTGTCAAGTATTTTGTGCATTGCAAAAAATGCGATTATTTTGTACAAAGGTGTTTATTTCTTATAGGGTATTTGTTATGTAATTATAGGTTTTTTTCGTTTAATAGGAAGAGGCTAAGTTTACAGGCGCGGATCATTGAATCTTAAATTAAAATAGGCCATTAATTCAGTTAATATGACGAACTATTAACTTACTACTAACTTTACATAGAGTCGCGCAATTGATGTGAAACGAATTTTATTACAAAATGTTCCCATATCAAATTGTGCAATTTACGTAATAATGTTGTTCCCCCCGCACCCAGAATATATGAAATTACAACATCGTTACAGTCACAAAGTCACACGATACAAGTGGCTTTGTACGCGACACGAAATTGTTTCTAAGAATTTGCCGAGAGTTACATAAAAGTAACATACTGTGTTCCATTAAATAGCTTCATTAACATCATTCGTTTAATGCACTGGAGGGTAGAGTTGGAAAATGTAGTAATATTAAGGTTCTTACGCACCGTTTAGTACCTATATAATAGTAAATAATTTTTCTCTATTGTAAATTGTGAAAATCGATTTGAGTTTATCTAAATACGGAAGCTTATTGACTATCAGAATTAAATATAATTTTATTGTATGTCAATGTTCGGTGGTTGGATAATGCACAAGATACTTTACGCGGGGGACATGGAAATCCCACCCTGCCAAGTGAAATATGATGCGCATTAACTAAAGCTCTTGTTGTGTCCTGTTTTTGTCGCCAAAGCGTTTCGTTGAATTGTATTTACAAGTGGATTCACTTCGGAATGTTAAGCCCGAGACTTGGATATTCCGCGTTTAATTTTAATAAATTTTTGCACATACCAACTTTGCTTGTTTACTGCTTTTGCATGAAGCATTTCAAGTGAAATGTTTTGCTATTTCATTTTCACTAAGGGATTTTTGGACTTCACATAATTTTATTTTAATTAAACCTATTGTCAACTTGATTCTGAGAATAATTGGAATGGAATAGCAATTTAATTTTCATACATTCCGTCAGATACACAAATCAATTTTAGTTTCAACGGGATAGACTGATGATTAAACAATCGTGACCATGTTATCACCGACAACAAATACACCTTTTAATTGTGAAAAAATGTTTTTCAATATTGATGTTTTAAACTTTGTTGTACATATATATGTATATGGCACATCGAAATAATAATTTTTATAACATACAGTCGTAATTTATTTCCAAATAAAAAGACGTTAGTCCTTATATTAAAGTTTTGGAACGAAGTTCCTTATTTATTTTCGTCACATTTTTTTCACAACGTCTAAACGCATTTCAGCTAAGTTAACGTTATTTTCATACTCGATGCTAGGTACCATAGTATAAAGTGACGCGTGTTTTATGCAGCGGACGATGTGAGGAATAAAATGATTTATTTCATATTTATGTACTTGAGCGCACAGATACGTAACTAATATTTGTTTTGAAAAAGACGGCTTCACTTTGAGTCGTCGGTTCAGTGGCCAGTGAATTTGACCGCGGAGGGGGGATTGTGGTCCAGGCCTACCTCTGAGTCGGTGAGCCGTACAAACATGTATTTGTGTTATGAGAATGAACATTTCTTCTGTCTGGCTGTAAATATATGCATAAGTATGTCTTTAAAAATGATTGTAAATAGTTAACTAGCTCTTTAGGAGCTGATTTAAGTTCAATTTTTAACTAACTTCAAAAAAAAAGGAGGAGGTTCTCAATTCGTCTGTTTTTTTTTCTTTGTCTCTTCTCCGGAGCTCATGGCTGACACCGACTCCAATAATAACAAGATAGGGTCTTGTATTATTTGTTTACTTTTTAGTGCAAATTAATTTGTTTTAGAATAGGTTTCCCTTTGAAGTCGGTTTTTAATTTTTTTGGTAAAAGTTTTGTTTATTAACTCAACTTTTAACATATTCGTCTAATTTTCGTGAATAGAAATTTTCTGTAAGTTTCCTCTGAATATTTCACGTGTCGAAATAAACATCACAAATAAATAACTGAAATGAGTTAAAATATAATTTTTATTAAGTAAGATATGGAAATTTTTGGAAGCACCAAACAATTTTGCTCTTTTCATTTAAGAGAACATCGTTGTATGAATGATATATAACTTCAATAATGTAACGTATGACGTAGCGAGTACCTATCTATTATTGTATAGCAGTTAGAGAAGCCTATTTCATCTACAGTGGATATCAAAGCGACAGCTGCGTTGCAGTCGAAGCAATTGTGATTTTCATTCCACTTCTGTTTGCCTCTCTTGGCCCGCAATACACTTCGTATGAATATGTACCCAGTAGGATGGAATTTCGTTCGTTCATTCCACAGTTGTGAAAAGCGGTTACAAACGAAAAACAGATAACGTTTGCTTTCTCAGGAATGTTTTGTTAAAAGAATATGTAACAGAATGTCTTTTTAAGTAATGTTTTAAAATATTTTTCGCATTATTTTCGTTTTCTTGTATTATTCTGAATTTACATTCCATATCTTTACTTTCCGCGTAAACTTTGTTATTTATTTCGATAAATACAATATATGTATAAATAGTAATGTACAATAACTGAATACCTTTATATAATTATTATTAAATTAATAAAATTCTTAAACAGCTGAGAAATTCAATCATGCTCATACAATAAGGCTATTGCCTATGCTGAAAAATAATGAAATATTATTTTCATATTTAATTGTATTCCCTTCCACATCGAGAGTACAATGGGGCCAATAAAAAAACAAGGCCAATACGTGAGCGAAGCTGTGAGTCGAGGTCACGCAGACAGTTAGCTCTTGTTAGTGGTCATATTATACTCTTGGGTGTTAAATGTAATATTAATGGGGATAGACACAACAAAAAGTCTCCGAACATTGTAAAATATAAGCGTTATTAATGTGGGTATGTTACGTATTATATTATTTTCGTTATTGAATAAATAATAAATATTTTTTCGTCTTTCATTAATTAACCGATATTGCACATTAATGTATTTATAAAAATTATACAATATTTAGACTACAAGTAGACCTTATAAGTATAGTAAAAATGAGATTTTGATACCAATTTAATGAATCAATCAATGAATAGTGAATGATCTATTTAACAGGCTCAAGCATCATGGGGTAGGCGTATCTGAAGTAGCCAGAACACTTAATTTAATATTTATGGCCTGTGTATGGTTTCTTTGAAATAAAATCATATTATATATGTAGGTTATTATGTGATAAGATTAGTGATTCAGTGTGTAGGCTACGTGCTGTAGTCGCAGCACGTAGCACAAGTCATTGGCCAAAGCTCAGTTTTAACCCCCGAGAACTCAGTTCATATTCGTCATGTTTACGAAACAAACTTTTAACACCCTATATAAATAACAAGTTATGTCAAGCTCAAGGTCATACAAGCAGTAATTTCTTGTTAGCAACAATAGCAACAGGATAGATAGAGCTGGCATTAAATCAAATTTAAATGTAGAGTACACAAAGCAAATGAAATTTACTATTGCCTCGAGGAAATCAGAGACAAGGATAGCCGGAAGGGGGATGTCAACAATGCTTCGGCGTCCTTTCAAAACGGACGACTTTTCCTTTGACGAAAATGAAAAGGGATAAACGAGGGTAATTTTTCAGTGTGTTATTGCGGTAATATAAATGGTAAGTTATTAAGTGGGAACTGGGTCAATGCTGTTTCGTTATGTTACATTAAAACAAGCGTACAGGGCACCTGATGTTGAACGATAAGGATTGATCTCATCAAGCTCTGCATTTTATTTATTTTTTGTTACGCATAAAATTATATTCTGGAAAGATTACAGAAAAGAGTGAAAAGGCACGTTTTCGGCAAGCCTATTTCATGCGGGACTGCTTATCTCTTAAAACCAGGTGAGCTCGAAGTCAAACAAAACTCTATCATAATAATATGAGAAAAAACTTTGCATGTCAATAGTTGTAGAGCATGTGAAGTGTCGGTACCAATTATATTTTCCTTCTTTTTTCTTTTATAAAATAAATGAGATAATCAGAAAGAATTTAAGTATATTCTCATTGACATGTAACTTATATCTATAAATGGCACATTACAATGACCCACGGTTACTTACCATCAGAGCCTAATACCTTTCAAGATTGTGTGTTTATGAAAAAATACACAAATGTTACAAATACGGACGGTAGGTGATTCCTAGATATTATTACATACGAATAATAAGCCCAATTGCATAATTGTCAGCGCTGAGCCTCCAATACAAATGTTTATTCCTCGTTAAAAGATTACAGAGGGTCCAGACGTAAACAATCAATAGACATTATAGAATAATGGCTTTGTTCGTCATAAATAAATTTTCAGAAAAACAAAAAAAAAACGATTTCATCGACACAACGCAACTGTCAGATATATTTTCCAACAATTAATAAAGATCTATCTAATGACATTCATTCGCGATTTATGTATACATACGGCGGGATAATTACTTCCCTTCGGTTATTTACGGAGACCCTCGTCACAGTGAGCGCTTGTTTTACACGTCATTCTTGTTTGCTAATGAAAAAAGTGCGCTGAAAAAAATAAATTGCTCTTTATTGTTCAGCCGCAGTCGGGCGGGTGCGTAAATCAGAGATTAAAAAGCTTTGTGAAATACTGTTCACTTTAACCCAACGCAAACATTTGTTATGGCCGTGATAACGCGCTTAAACGACAGTGATAGAGACGTTAAGCGTATTTATTTATTGCTATAGAACTCCTCTCGTTCACCGCTTGACGTGTTGTTACTTTTTTGTTCACTGTATAACATTGTATCTAGAATACAATTGTAAAAATCTCGGCATATTTCTGAACACTCGAACAGTTGATATTTTCCTCCGAGTTAATGCGAATAGAACACCAGCAAAAACTGTTAGCGCACGGTCGTAGTAAGGATTAATGCGAGCCGACGGCTTAAAAGCTAACTTTGTGTATACAATAAGAATTTGTTATATTACATATTGCCTTTTATGTACTTATGTACACCGTCTGGATTGTGTGTTTTGACAAATAAATGTAAGTTACGTAATGTATATTGTTCGGCTGTTGTAAAGTTGACGCGGCGCAACACCGTAAGAGTTACGGCGGCGCCAATAAAAATAATAACTAGCGGAACACGCGCGACCGGAAGCGGAAACGTCCGGGACGACGCGCACCGCGCTCAAATTGTTCAACGCGCCAGAACCGAGGATTTATGATGAATCGTACAAACGTACTGACAAAGGATTCTAAACTACCTTTTTGTTGGTTTTTTTACGAATCACTGAGTTTATTTTTTCTTTAATTTTTAGAATAATTTTTCGAAAAAAATTATTCTATACTTAAAATCTAAGTCGACTTACTGCTGTGCTAAAATTGTTAAATACTTTTGTTGTTTTTTTTATAAAGAAAGCAAACAAGGTAAAAAAACGCTCGTTGGGAGAAGTATCATTTTACGTTTAAATACGAAGTAAGTATATTAGTAAATGCACCTTCGAAAATAATCTTGAAGATATTAAAACAGTCGATCTGTCCAATTTTCTTACTCTTTTATCATAACATATTATTGTGATTTCTTAAAAAAAGTCATACATTTTCAGTGATACACTGTTTAGTTATAATAATATCTGAGGGTGAAAACTCATTTTGTAATAACTATGAGCTTCTTTATAATGTTTTTCATCTTCTGATTTTCCTCAAAAGAATTTTCTAGTTACTTGTCAAATTAATCGTCATCACTAAGGTAATTATTATTCTTTTTATTGTCCTACTGTTAACACCAGTTTCCTCACATATTCTGGCTTAAAGCCATAAATAAATTTGAATCAAAGTCGTGTTCGTGAAGAACACAAGAACATTTAGAGGGTAGCGTTGTAATTTATTATTACATAATAAGGCTGCGGTTCGTTTACGCACTAATTTATCATAGCGCACGGATGTCCACGTCACCGTCTTTGTCCCATTGTCCCATAGATAATACCGCTGTGTTCAAACCCTATTCCTGCTCACCATATACTAAATATGTTTGAAATTTAGGGACGTAGAAAATTATTATTATTAAATTCTCCTTAGCCCTCTTTGTCCGTTAAGGGAGTAGGGTGTGGGCATGTTCTACGGCAGTCTGTATATTTATGCATACTCGCCTATTTCCTGCAGGGGTAATCAAAGAGTAAGGAGTTCCATCGGCTACGGCCTTAAGGAACTTCTTTCGTCCTTTTATCATCAAAGCCGTTATATAAGCACGTTTATTAGAAGTACTCCTTACTTCCTTAATTACTTCTCAGTGTATAATGTACGCAATTTCTATAACCGTTTTTATAGCATCAGACAATCGATGTCCGCAGCGGTCAGCGACCGGTGGACATTGATTGACATATTTTATTGCTGATATAAAATAGCGTTACATCAGTGTTACCGATATTAATTCCCTTTGAGGTGTTCCCCCGAATACTTTTTAACAACTTTAAATGTTAACAAAACCATTGAATATTCAATATCCTGGTAAACCTTGCAAATCAAATTTTTTTTTATATTTTTATCCTATTATCAAAATTTTTATCATTCCTCTATAGGATGCGAGTTTGCTATTGCAAATGAAATGAAAATGGTAAGACCATGAACTGCTATGCTGGTCAAATGCGGATTGCCATATCTTATGTTTTTCTTCATCGCAACATCAATTTTGCAGTCTGTGATACGTGCCAGGAATTGTACCCCACACCGGCGGAACGGTAAGCTGAAATCTAAACCACTCAACTATCAACGCTGTCGCCGTACATTGTTACAGCAATAAATATAAGTACAATAAAATAGTACAAAGTATATGCATATAATTATATGTACAATTGAATTAGTCGTTTGTATAGGCAGTTTCCGGTTACAACCATTTGTCATATCCTGTGTCTGTATATGTCATTACGAGAGGCATATCGTGTTCTATTATTCCGTATTAGTTTATGACGCTCTAGTCGC
This sequence comes from Agara michaeli, assembly GCA_018245675.1. Taxonomy (NCBI): domain Eukaryota; kingdom Metazoa; phylum Arthropoda; class Insecta; order Lepidoptera; family Hesperiidae; genus Agara; species Agara michaeli. The sequence goes on along the minus strand of DWDX01005229.1, from coordinate 2,843 downwards.
TTACAAGCCAGATAGATATATATGATGGGGAAAAAGAAATTGATAACACCATAAACCATTCAAATAAGGTTTCTAATAACCAACAACTTTACAAACAATTTAAATAAGGAACGAATAAATGTGAATGGTCTTTGCATTGATATATTGACGGGTCTCGTAGAGGAGTGATGAAACCCTGACGGCAAAACCACAGGTCATTTGGTCGTTGTGTGATGAGCACATTTATTTTCTGAATCTGGGTATAATAAATATGTCTATATAAGTTTTACGTTGAATATATGTTTATGAGCTGTCCGGTTACATTTAATAGCTTAATTTTGAGTCAGAGAGCCGTGTGTATATTATATGTACTTTCAGCTCCACCCGCTTTTTTTTTCGACCCTTTTGTTAGTCCGCTCCTGGACCGGGTCTCCTCTCAAGGTGAGAGGGATTTATTTTTAAAGAAATTGTAATTGATTTTAAGTTTTATTAAAAAGAGCGTCAATAAAATCTATTGCATATTTTTGCCTAGAACCATAAGTTTGCAGACGTACCGATGTAATATAAAAATAACTTGAGAATTGTAACTGGCATTTGTTTTCGTCGGTTTTATAATATTTCAGACTCATTTTTATATAACCAAGTATCAGTGGCACACTGAAAATTATTCCGTTATAAAAAAAACTTGCAACCTGTTTCAATATTTCTTTACGAACCGTCAATTTGCTATTCATCAGAGCTATAGCGAATCGACCTCCTAATCTCTTTTAAATGGAAAAATTACTACAAAAAAAAAACAGATTTTTAATTTGTAAATATGCTTCATGATTCCTTAGGTAGACTCAAGCGTAAAATATAAAAAGGCGTGAACGAAATATCTCTTTGAAGTGAAAGTCGGTAAAGCGAGCTGATTACCTACTTTTACGGTATTTCGAACGAGACCCTCGTCACTCCTTTTTGTGCTTTTCGCTTGTATATTTACAAATGCAAATGAGTAGTAGAGCTTCCAGCTAGCCAGTTTCTGTATAATGAAGAGAATGTTCTTAATAACTTAACAGTTTTTTAGGTCGTTCTGTAAATTAGATTTTGTTACTCAAACGGTCACGGACGAGTCAACAATAAATAGATTAGAATGAAGAGGTCAGTAATTACTAGTCTAATAGAGAAAACTTTGGGAAATCGTTCTTTGCATTATGTTTTCCCCAACAGGAATAAGTGATAAATATTTTGTAATGTTGGAAAGAAACCGTGGTAGCTTACCCATATTCTTTTGTTGATTTTGAATCAAATCACACACAAATAATTATAGGAAGCGGATACGACTGTTTAAAGTGCTCTCAGAAGCATGTCGAGACACATCTTGAGATATAACATCGATACCCTAGAATCAACCGCGGGAGTTATTCGTGTGTTAGTCACACACACATATTAATCAAATCAGCAACATAAGCGCTTACACTCGTACTAGTTCTCTTGTTCCTTTTTTAAAAGAAAGGTAATAAGAGAGCAAATGTAGTGTTCTAAAACATACTGTTGTTCAGTTTAGATTCGTTTGAAAGAAAACACAAAGAAATCTAGCGTTCTATTGTGACACATCAGTAGACGGTGTAAGTCCTCCCGGATGATAAATGTACGGTCTACGTGATTCACTGCCGCTGTATCTAACACTGGCCAACCCGTGGGAGAGAGCCTCTGAATTATTTTTATGCATTGAAAGAAAAGAAGGTCGACTTTGAGTTATTGGTTGGAAAAATAGTGAAGCGTTCTCATAAATCTCGTAGAGAATGAATGTAGGAAGCTGCTTTTACAATCGTACAGATGTTATAGCGGTTTCCTTGAACGAACTCACACCTTAGTTATGTGTGAGAAGTATGCTCGTGAATTGCATTATAAGCTTCCGAGATAGAAAATATTCGGATTTGACTCGTTTTGGTTGGACATCTACTTCCATATACATAGAATATTGCTATCCTTACATATCGAAGCAATACCTAAAAGTCAAGTTCTAATGTATGAACCTATATTAATTGACTTATTTATTTAATTACTTTTCTAAGTCACAAACGACGAAAAGCAACCGTGTCACCGTAATTTGTTTAAGTTTAAATTCCGAACTAGTGTTAAGAATTTAAATTTCGAAAGCATTTACTCACGTCAGACATCACACGGCGACCCACATCAACCCTTGTTTACTTATTTACACGGTAATGAGATTATTTGACAAACATTACATGTTTTGAAGTAGTGAGGCGGAGGGATTGGGAATATATCGTCGTATTTCCGGTGTAAACATATTATTTGTTTGCTTACAGCGTTGTACAAGCAAGATAATACTCGGTAACGTTAATTAAATATACATAAAGGTACTGATACAACGTACCCGAAAACGTTCGCAGTAGCTCTGCGTCACGCAAATCCCAATAACGTTTTCTTTCCAAAAACCATCAGCAAATATATTGTCCTATTTCAAAGCTAATTTTGTTTACACTAGATCGCAATAAGTCTAGATTTTAAATAGGTTTTCAGCTTAATATACTTACTGAATTTTATCAACGTAAAGTCTGTTCTCAAGGAATTTACTGAAATATTTCAGTCGCTTAATCATTTTTTGGATTCAATTTGTCTTCAATCTTACTCGTGTTACTAAGGTTTAGCTTACTTACTTCTTATATAAAAACTAATCACATATATTATTACATGATTTTCGTTAGACTATTAAGTATACTCATATACCATGAAGTATACAGTCCTTAACTGTACATTTACGAGTACTTGTGTGTTACACACTGTAATAACGTAACATCACGCCTGTAATCCCCTAAGGGGTAGGCAGAGGAGTGTAGTACACCCCCACATTTCACCAG
>DWDX01005228.1:0-10729 GCA_018245675.1 Agara michaeli | reverse complement strand
CCCAACCCGGGATTTGAACCCAGGACCTCCCGATCGGCAGTCGCACTAGCAACCGCTCGACCAACGAGGCAGTCAATATCTATATATATATATCTATATATATATATATATCTATATCTATATATATATAGTACATAGGTTCACTCAGAAATGTTTTTACTTTTTCCATCTACCCACGTCTAAAACTAGGTAGGCTTGTTCAATAAAATATCGTAATATAAGGTTCTAGAGCTATCGCTTTTATCCGTTTCATTAGCAAGAGCGCAGTGTGATCCGGATAACGAGTTCGCAACTGTTGACACATACATCACCCGGGTGTCGGCCCTCGGTTATCCGTCTTCGTCTTCGTCGTCACGTCAGTACGCACTTGCAAAAAATTACCGGATCTTCGTCTATAACGTATCGGAATGTAACACGTTTAAAAAGTTAGGAACGCGTGCAAAAAGCCAGGGCGATTTGTACGCGTTGCTTTAAAAATGTATACGCGCACAGAAGGCCAGTGGGTTTTGTAAACAACTGTACACACAATGTAGTATAAAGTTAGGTACAGATGGGTACGGAATGCCAGTGAGTTTTTTGAACAGTTTGTATATAGAACGTGATTAAAAAGGTACGCACGCGTACAGAAGGCCAGTGGGTTTTGTGAACAATTGTTGGCAGGACGTGGTATATAATTAGGTACAGATAGGTACAGAATGCCAGTTTGCTTACAGAACGTAATTAAAAATGTACTGACGCGTACATAAGGCTACTGGATTTTCTGAACGATCTGCTCACACAATGTGGTAAAAAGGTACAGCTGCGTACAGGTCAATGAATTTTGTCAACAAGGTACACGCGCGAACAAAAGGCCAGTTTTGTGAATAATCTTTTCCACTATATTACATTACTTTTAATATATTGTACTTGTTGTTGAGGTTGTACACTTTCGAGGGGCTCACTTGTTCGGAACTTTCCTGTTCGCTGATCTTCATCGTGATGTCACTTTAATGTTAGAAAATTAGAGTATACTTCTAATAATAATAACCTAACTTAAATTGGTATTCAATATCTAATCATTTTTTACATAAAACATTATTAATCCGGTCCATTTGAGGTACGCAATACGCAATCTATTTTATATGTATATAAAAGCGAGAGGTCACTCACTCATCACGGAATCTCAGACACTACAAGTGCTAGGAGTTTCAAATTTTGCATGTCCGGGTTCTTTTAAGGACGTACGTGCTCATTAAGACGGGATTTCATGAAATTCAACCCCTAAGGGGGTGAAATGGGAGGGTGAAGTTTGTATGAGATTTTGTCAGTTTTAAACCGATCGGGCTGAGACTTTGCATGCATAAAGCTACTATGATATAGGCATCCCCTAAGAAAGGATTTTGATAAATTATACCTCTAATGGGATAAAATAGGGGATGAAAGTTTGTATAAATCTTCTTAGATTTTACTTCAATTCAAACGCGAACGAAGTCGCGGGCATAGCTAGTTATACAAATTTCCATTTTCGAAATCAATTTCAAATGAAGCAAGTAATTATTATAAAAATATTGTTAAAAAGCATCGAAACTCTGAAACCGTTTTATAGCAAATGTATACAATCTTTTCTCTATCAGTCGCAGATATCAAATGCCACAAAATGATTTTCATCATTTTAAGGGCCTTACCCCAAGCTACTTATATATATACTTAATTTAACTATTAAAGAATTACTTGGTCTACAAAAAAGGGTTATAATTTTTTTAAAACCACGCATTTAATGCCTGTATTATTTATAAAAGCATTTCACGTACCAAAAAACCGAAATGCTACAATAGCGTCATAAGCATTCATAGACACTGACGGTCCGCTGCCACGGTGCTAGACGAACAACTACAACACCTTTAATAAAAAGTAACGTTTATTTGAAATTCTCTCACGAGAGATTGATGAGTTGCGCGTGAGAGTGTGGGATGGATTGTAGTATTATTGTGGTATGGAATGACATAACGGGGCGGTCGCCACTCGAGTGGCCACGGTCCGCGACAGGTGTGCGACTTAATGGAAGCGGCGTAGCGTCATCTGCTATATTGCACTGACCCTAAAGCGATACTCGCTATGAAACGGCCCGAGTATCAACTTTTTATACAATATACATCAGAGATTTCAAACTTTTATGTGTTAAGTCAATAATCCTTCGGCCCGAAGGATCAACGAAACTTAACATCTACCATAATAGCTGTAACTGCTTTTAGGTACAGTTACGTTACGCAATAACTTGCTTGCCGCTTTAATGTTTTCCTTAGCAGTTATTAGTACTTACAATTTATTAATTTGTATAGAAGATATATATGTGAACGTTTGTTTCCATTTTAAACGTGCCGCTTTATATTCGTCATTCATATACCAAAATGAAACATATCACAGCAAACCTTGATATTACACATACTAACAATATCAGTTCTCAGCAAGATAGAGAATAATGAGTATGTATGTTGAAATGTTAAAGAAACCTTCTTGATCGGTAGTTGATTACAATTAACCGCTTTGTGGGAATAGATTGCATTAAGAACAAAGGGGCCTTGGAGTGTTTGTGTAGCGGCGCCGCGCTCGGGCAAACTCCACTGGCAGGTACTTGGCCCACGTGGGGCTTTTATTATTAGGAGATCGCAATAAACGCATTACAGGAATAATGTTGTATTCATAGATCTATATAACAAACAATACGTGTATAGAATTCAATGTTTCATGTTAAATAGGTAGGAAACGAGAGTAGCGATTAACCGATGTTAAATAATCGCTACAATCCAGATGCATCCGTATTATAAGTCTAAGTGGCCTGAAACGATGATGATGACATGAGACTCTACCCCAAAAATTGAGACACTTTTAAATAGGACTACTTTTTAAAATATCATTTGTTTATAATCTAGCACAATATTGTTTTTTTTTTTGGTTAACAGTAGAGAGGTAATGAATACGTTGCTAACATACTCGTAGTCTATTATTATATTAACACAACCATAAATACATATATATGTCCAAAATTACCAAATATACGAGTACAGCAAGCAATCGGACCAAGGCGAGCGACGTTGTCAATATATCGTGAATTCTAGACTTAACTGCTTGCGTCATGATCGGGTCCTTTTATATTTTCGCTTGGGTCTCAACTGGCTGCTTCAGTGAGAAATTTCTCCGCGATTATGGAAAAAATCAGTATAGTGTCTCCTGTTATGAAAATTGCACTTATTTAAATTCTCCTAAAAATGTAAATAACTGCCAATCAAAGACAAATTCATGTGCATAAATAATAAAAGGGGTTTCTGTTTATTTATGTATAGACATATCTAAGCCACGCCTAACATAGAGCTGATAAAATTAAAATGTAAACAAATACCCTTGATGACATATTGTGATGTAGGTAATAAAAATATAAGAAAAGCCTGCGCGCCTCTAATAATAACGAAAAATGAACTCTTCCTTTGACTTTTATTATATGTTACATATACGTATGGAAAACGTTAAATTAATAAACGTATAAACTGGAAATTACAATCAAGTTTCATAAGAACGATTTCCTACTAAGCATATTTACATCCAACAGTATTTAAAGGTTCACAGCCGGACACGGTTAATAGCCGGATTCGATTATACCGCGGTGCTCCGTCGTGTCATGGGACACTTAAACCAGCGCGGCAGCGGTCTCCCACTATCTGCTTTGCTCTTCAGACCAAATGGTTGAAAGGCGACTTGTACTCTTTAAAGCCTATGTAGTAAAAATAGTTTTATTTGGCCTCATATTTTAAAAGTAATGTAATGGAAATTTGCAGTTTTTGCAAATAAAAGACCTTATATGAAATGTCTATAATTACTTGTAGTTACATTTTTATGTATGAAACTATTTCCGTTTGTACTTGTGTTTTCTTATTGTACAGATATATAATACATATACACACATATACTTTTTTGTATTTGGCATCGACTGTAGAAAGTTCTTGTATGTATATTCATGATCACCGTGACGCGGTAACTCGAAACGAACGGATCATAAAAGCAGGCCGCATTTTTAAGCAAATCCCAATGTTTAGAACATTTGTGATGATCCCATAAAACATCACTCCCAGTATATTTTTAATGTTTCGAAGGCTTTTTCCTTATATTGCTTTTTAAGGAGATATTGCGGTTTTCACGGAAATGTTGCGACTTTTACTGGTAAAACTAAAAACTAATTTCTATCCGAATACTGAAAGAATTGAGGCTGTTATGTTATTATTATCTACCGTAGAGTTTATATACTGTGTTCTTAACTTAATATTTTTAAGCAGGAGCTAAGAAAATGGGAACCATAGGACAACGCTCAGAGTGTTCCAGTATGGTAATATACATATGTAGTTTGATGCGTTCTAAGGATTTATTATGTCATCATAACTCTTGTAGTCATTATAATTATGTGAAAATGACAGTACATAATGTGACATCATATCGTTATGTATTCATGTCTTAGATGCCTATAAAGAAATCGGTTATCTGTATAAGGAGATGAAGGAGCCAGTTCAACTTACATAAGTCGTGAACGCCATCTAGTGTACCTGACCACGTTTTGTAATAATGTGATTACGAAGGCTTTGGCACTTACTACCACTAACTTTCAATACATCATGTTACTTACGTAATAACTCTGACATTTATCGAAAAGTTAATGACTTAAAGAGAGCAGTAAAATTTGGCTTATAGAATTTAGGTACTTTTTAAAATTATAATGGTTTTTTAATTATAACTAAATACGTGAATATGCGTACCATAATACACATACGTAATTTTCCACATTAAATCGGACGCTACATCAACAATAAATACACAGATATGTACCTACGTAGCTATAACCGGAAAAAGCTAGTTAGAATTTAAAACAGTCTAGTAAGAAAACCGCTTCGGTTTACTTTAAATGTTACTCATGATACGCTGTGTTAAATATTTATGGAGTGAATGGTAGGAATAGAAGATTGGAACAAATGTTATTGTATTGCGATAAGTGAAAAGAAGAGAATGCAAACGGTCGGGGGTCGGCCTGTGTGATGTTGCGACATGGCTCGGTGAACTAAGTGTGAGATGCCAACCTTGAGATCATCGGTGTGTGTGGGAGCGGTGATGTACGGGGCTCATTCCTCCCGGTACAAGCGATCCGCCTTCCCTCGCTAGGCGAACGGCCGTTAGTTAGCCCCGTGGAAACAGCAGCGCACCGTTGACAGTGGTACTTTGTAGCAATACACTATTTGTTTGTATGGCTAAAAACACACCATCACAACACTTCACCTACACTCCAGAAATTGGAGCGGATTGTAACGAACACTCGTAGGACGGAATTCAGTAGCGACGCAGATCGGTACGCACGTACGACCGAGATGCTGGTCGAACAGAGACTGTTCACCGCAGCGCAGGCGCAGGCTGTAACGCGCGCTGTTTGCTCGACCCCCTTCGCCTCTTGCCACCGCAGTCGCGGCAGTATTCGAGCTTTTGCATGTCCAACCCGAACTCTATACTGATTATAAAATTGCAAGGGCGATAAACGCTAACGCCAAACCGGTCAAGTAGGTAAACTTCAAACGAAAAGTATCTACGTGGTTTACTTCTCTCTCTCTGACATTCGTGTTAAAATGTTGAAATCTTTCCTACAGTCATTAAACTGAATTTGTTCAATCTACATATTACATATACAATTACAGAGTATTTGTATAATTATTTGTATATTTTGTCAGATTATTTGTATAATTTATATAACAGAAATGCTATACATTTCGAAGTAATTTCTTTAATAACACGAATGTATTAAAAGGTCTAGCTATTCGTAACTCAAGACTGTGCGCAGGAATTAAATAATAAAAAACGTACATGACTCCAGTATATCTATTAGCGTCCCAATCGGACAGCAGTTGGCAGAGAGTAATAAGTCGGAGCTCAATAAACATTCTTCGTGTTCTTTTACTGCCACCAATTACTACTATTTTAAAGATCTATTCGAGAATGAGTAGTGCCGATCCCTGTACAATCCGACTGAGTTTGCTCATTGAATTTTTATAGCTTCATAAATTAACGTTCTATTCAGGACGACTCTATCAATCTCTTAACATGCATAATATAGATTTTTATACAGTTTTTGTTATTTATGTATTCCGGTACTTAATATTAAATACACATTTCACTACACTCAGGTGTACATAAACTGTAGCTTAATTATTCTTAATCACGTACATTTTGTAAGTAATCGTACCAAATGTGCGTTAAAGGAGTAACTGAAACTTTGCGCTAGCATTACATTTCACATATTAAATTTCTCTTGCAGTTTACACGCATTGACCAAAACCGCCACATCTAATTTAATCAATATGCAAGGTAATTATATATTTTACAATGATGAACTGACGAAAACAAAAGACTTTATACGATGTCCTGTTTTTTAAACGTTTGCAAGTGATCACTCGGGCTGCCGCTTATTTTACTTCCCGTGTCCCATATTTAAGACATCAACGCGTGCGTCGCGCTATAAAACTAAAGTCACCGTGTAGGACTTTTTTTGCATTTTTGATCCAATATTAAAGATATGGTAGGCACACATACTGATACATAAGTCAACCCAAACAGTGTTCAGAATTATTAAGAACCTTTTGGAGATTAGCTATGATTATTTAAAGGACTGCAAGTGTCACTGCACACAGGATGTCGGTAACTGATGTATGTCGGTTTGGACGGCATGGATTATGGAGCTATCAATTTGAACGATGAAGTGTTACTGTTAGTGCTTTTGTTAAAAAAATAAATTAAAGCGACGTTGCCAATGTATGTTGGAAATGGTATTTTTTAACAATAAAAACCGGTGTTTTTTTTAAGTTTATCCAAGCTTAGAAGAAAATCCTACAAAGTTCTTTAATTATTTAAGAGAGTCTAATGATATATTGTTCTATTTTTATTTTTAAAATCATTAAAAAATATCTGACAAATGCATTCTTATGTACTTTTTTCGATAACCGATGCTGTAACTATTAAATTTTGAATACCACACAGAGGGTCGTTTCTACTTCAAATTCATTTATATATTCGTTTTTCTGTTTATAAATATCGCAACTTGTGCAAAATTAGAAACATTAGTGGTCGTCCAGAGGCCAGAATCTAACATATACTCGGTATAATTTTTCTAGTTATTTAAAAAACACGAACTGTACCATCAAGGAGGTTTAATTTAATTATATTTAAAAGCGTTGTTTGACATTGCCGACATGAATGTAAATAAGTAGTGAACGTATTATTTCATTTAGTTTATTGTATTTCTAGCATATATTACATATAAATTTTGCCTTTCTGCACGATTTCTCCACATAAACTACAACTTTGTCAAATCTTGGTCTCCTTCGTGCGGGCAATTTGCTTAAAAAGGAGTACAAAGTTTTCTCTTTACGTATTAATGGAGAGAAACGTAAGATATTGAACAAGGCAGGTAGTGAATGACGGAACTGTTACTTAATAGGTATTTGATAAATAGTGTACAAATTTACCGTTAATATAATTTATGAAGTAATTAATTACGTATGCAATATACAAATTAAAGACGAAAAGCAGAATATCGACCAGTTTGACGGGAAGTAATCACATACAATACAGTTTATTTGACTGTAGAAAAACCGCCCTGACTTGAGTCTCGTTTGGCTGCTGCGGTCCAAAAGCACTCTGCGGCCATCATTGAGTTTACTACAACATTTCAACTGCAAAATATATTTTTAGCTACGAAAATAGATTGTAACCTACCATGCCTACCTACCTACTGTGCTTCTGCTAACAGTACATTGTCACATCGTCATTGCTCTGTTTGAGATGGTGTCCCCAATTCAGTACGTTACAAAAGAAAATATACCTACATATAATAAAACAAAAAACTATATTTTTATATTAAAATTCTGTTATTTATACAATCTTTCATCATTTATAATTATCCATCATATTATGTATAAAGTAAATTTTTAGATGCATAATTAGAGTCAATCATCAAAATGCAACATTTTAAAGGAATTTTTTTGTTTATAAATAGTTTTTTTAAAATATATTTATAATTAGTTTAATTTATATTATTATTATTATTTAATTATTTAACGCGCTAATAAATACGTTTTCAATTTCAAAATGCAACTTTAAAAGTTCTTAAATATTTTTGAAGCGTAGCCGAATCCGTACAATTATCGCCGGTATCCGGAACCATTTTTTCTTCTATAATAAGTGTTCCAGCACAGAACATGGCTGTTTGTAAGCTGTAGATGTTTTCTACACGGCGGTAGGCGGCAGGCGTACGTTGCGATCGGCGTAGCGGTGACCGGATAACGGTCACAGTACTAACGCTCCGAGGGCAAGCTTACTTGTAAGTACGGAAAACTTCCACCCAAACTGTTTTACTTTTCCTATACATCGCTAATGAAACAAAATTAGATAACCATTATCATTAAAACTTCTCTTTATTCCAAATATCATAATATTTTTTGTTAACAAGATACATAGTGTGCATTTGTCATTTAAAAACCGAATTTAAAACAGCTTACGTTCCAAACAAAATCGCTTTACGAGATAATATTAACAAAAACGTTAACAATAGTGAAACAGAAATATTAAACTTCTACTCCACGAGCAGTAAAAATATGTATATGAACATTATTTCATTTTTTGCACCTATCTATTATTAAGCAAATCTCAGGAAGACCTTCAAATGAAGAAGACATTATTATCATGACCTGAGTCAGTGTCACGGTCGGCTTACCATCGTAATCACGGACCGCCATCGCACAAGGTTGAAATCACATATAAGTTTACACGTAATACCAAGCATCGAACCGTAGTGTGCAGCAAATCATAATCACGTTTCTGAGACGGAACTCCGTTCAGGTGAATGTATCGTGCAGCAAGACACTAAGCGACGCTTATAGATTCGCGCACAACGCAAAATATTTCTTAATGTTCATTTAATGCGACAAGACTGTAACCTTTTACGTAGTAGTTAGGACTACTATTAATAACGTTTCAATTAGAATACGTCGAAATACGTCGATAAATAACGAATATAAATATATCTCGATACGAATACATCAAAGACACCGGAAAGCAATTAGAACTACGGTTTGTAAAAACCCGCCATTGTAAGTATTAGGATTATCGATTAATCGCATTTTTATTCACTCGCATTGATTAAAGAAAGGAAATTTGGAAATATTCTGAAAGTTAACTAAAATTAAATACATAATTAACTTATATTTAAATAAAAATAATATTGTAAAGGTTAATTATTGTTTAAATACAATAATCATATAATTCGGGTATAAAATTGTAAATCGTCTGCTTATTATTTAGGTATACAAAAGAATTTACAAAATATTGGGTTGTGTTACATTAAATTATCAATTCATATATACATAAATACCCGTAAAGAGAAGAAATGTCTTGACAAAGAAGCGGAATATATTTGCAAAAGACAGAAGTAAGGACAAAAAAAATGATAATCGAATATTCTGTTAGTGTTATTGTTACGAAGGAGCTTTCTTTTGAATGTATTGTTGTGGCCAGACGTTTCGAAATGCACTTAAAAATATGTAAACCATGCATATATTCATAACCTTAAATGGACACATGTTTAGAAGGATACCAAAAAAGGGGTACAATTTGTTCATCTAACTAGCACGCCAACTTATTTTATTTACATTTTATTTTACATTTCACATTTACAAATTTTTACACGGAATCATTTAAAAGGGTGCAGACATAAACTCATTGAGTTTTACTGTTCAAGCCATATTTTGCCTTTTACGGCGTACAAATAGAAAAAAGGTACGATATACAAAATAGAAGTAAAGAAATTGATTATTATTACTAAATTATTATACGACAATTTACACACTTGTGAGATTTTTAAAATAAATACAAAAGATTTACATCGGCTTTGGTGCTATGTAGACCAAGAGGGCAAAGACGCAGAGGAAAAAACCTCTGTTATCTTCACATTAACTGCAAAAACAATAATAAAATCTATATAATAAAATAACCGGGGACAATTCCACACACGGCTATCTAATTCCATATTAGGCAATTTAATGCCTGTTATAGCTGTTATAGCTTACATACAATGTAATACTTATATAGATATTCTTATTACAACCAGACACGGATCAAACAAATGCGCTTATCACAAGTGTCATGGGTGGGATAGAACCCACGATCTCAGATTTTCAGTGAGTTTTCTAACCACTGGACCAAGCCAATCGCGATCAACATTGCGTATCAGCGACTGCTCGAACTGTTACATATCATCTAGGCATGCAGCCCCTGCAGCTGCTACACTTCCACTCCTGCACCATCAGCAATCCTCGCCTCCAACAGTCCTCAGTGTTCTCCCAGCATCCATGCCAGACAGTCGCGTGCTAATTCATTCTATTATTTTTAATATTATCATTATACCATCACGCCCGGTCTCTAACGGGGCAGGCAGGGCGCACCGAGTGCCAAACATCTCTGTCCTCACAAACCTGACGTGCTCCGGCTTCATTCATTCTAATTGATATATTTTTACTTTTTAAATCCTCGTTGGTCGGGCGGTTGCTAGCGCGACTGCCGATCGGGAGGTCCTGGGTTCAAATCCCGGGTTGGGCACTGTTGGATTTTTCTAATTTAGAATTTCTAGCAGTGACTCAGAGTCTGGATGTGTGCCCGGTGCATGGCAATAGGC